>JAKSZT010053897.1:2039702-2216219 GCA_026826555.1 Tolypeutes matacus
TCCATCCATCCATCCATCCATCCATCCATCCATCCATCCATCCATCCACCCATCCACCCACCTACCTATCCAGCTGCCCATCCATTCCACAAGTATTTACTCTATAAATACAGTAAACCTGGCTTCTACTATATGCCAGGCACTGTGCCAGGTGCCTCAGGGGTAACCAGTATGTGGGTGCTGCCCTCAGGAGCCCCAGAAATAAGGGGTGTCTGTGTAATTATGACAGTGTTAGAAGTGTGGTAAAGAGGCAGTATTCTCTGGGCTATGGTAGCTCAATGTAGGATGGGATGAGCTCTACCTAATTCCCTGGGTTTGGAGAAAGCCTCACTGGGGAGTCCAGGTATGACCTAGTCTTGAAGGTGGAGAGTCAAACAGGTTCCTGGGGCACAGGAGATTTCCAGGCAAAAGGACCAGCAGGCACCAAGGCAGGGTGCATGCAAGTGTGACACCTTCAGGGAGTTTCAAATGGTTAAAATTCTTGGAGAAAATGATGTAAGAGAGGGAAGAAGAGAGCATGGAGATGAAGCTGCAGAGGCAGAGCAGAAGGCAGGTGGGCAAGCCATACACTGTCCAGGTGAATGTCCTGGTGGCTGTCTCTGCGGGCTAAAGCCAGTGGTGCTCAATCCCACAAGGTAGGTGAATCCTCCTTCCAGCTCATCCAGGGTCAAGACTGGGCCAGATGGCCTCATGGGAGCCCTCTCTCTCGTTCCCTGATTATGGCTGGTTCAGCTCCAAATCACTAAGCAGAGGCTGGTGGAATAGTTATGGTGAAGGCCCTCCTCCAGCATTCCTTTTTGTCCAGAGGTGGGGGCACCCCAGAAAGTGCTTTGCCTTTGGGCATGAAAGAGGCACCATTGAGTATAAAGGCTCCTGGATACTCAGTAACTTTCCTTTGGTCCCCACAGGAGTTTGGTGTTGAGGCCAGAACTTGACCTATGATCAAACTAACCATGGGCAGAATCCATTGTTTGGCTGTACAGCTGGCCCCTGATATTTGGGCAAATGCTGAGGACAGGAGAGCAGGGGCTGTGAGTAGGGAGAAGACTATTGAGGCCTGGACATAGCTAAAAGGAGTGCAACAGAGCAAAATGCTTCGGCCTATTTCTGATCAGTGTGGATGGAAACTTGGGCTGAATATCATCATGTCTCAGGCATAGTCAGGGGTGGAAGGTTTGGCTGGAGTGAGGAGGTGATGGAGGACCCATGGGGAGGTCAAGGCTGGGTACAGGGCAGAGCAGGGAGAAGAAAGGGTTGGGGGTCAGTGAAATGACCATGGACTGCTGGTGCCTGGTCTCCTGAGATCCTCATTTAATTTGGTTCCCATCATTAACAGGGTATCTATCAGGTCTATGGCCTGGGCTTTGGGTGGAGGCCAAGGTGAAGGAGACATCGGCTTCCTGTCCTTCCCTAAGGGCCATAGCCTGTGATGCCTCGAGGAGAGGTTCCTCAGCCCAGGTGTGCTCTGGTCTGGCTGGAAGGGAGGAGGCTGCTATTGCTAGTGTCTGCCCCTAATTCTGAGCCAGTCTTCCTGCCTTTACCCTTAACCCCCAGTAACTGTTCTCACTACTGCACGAGAGCCATCCTTTAAAAACAAATCACATCAGTCCTCCAGTTGAATACTCCCTTAGCTTCTCGTCTCATTTGGAAGTTGAAATCCTACAAGGTCCCATAAGATCTGGTCTTCCAACCCACAGCTGCTGCTAACCCCTAACACGCACTTGTGAGAATCAGGCAAAGTTGCCTCCACTGGGTAGACTGTGTCTGAAGCTGCCTGGTTTAGTGAGCAGAGTGGGGGCTGGAATTTAGCCCCCCACCTAGGGTGCAGGGACCCTGCTGCTCCCTCCCTGCCGTACCTGCTCACCAGCACACAACTGCATTCTGGCCATCTCCTAGCACCCCAGGCAAGTTGTTGTCTCAGGGCCTTTGCACCTGTTCTCTGCACTCTTGCTTCCAGAGAGAGAGCCCAGTGCCCTCCCTCCCCTCCATCAGGCCTCTTCTCAAATGCCACCATCTCAGTGAGGCCTTCTCAGACCAGCATAGTTAAAACAGCATCTCCAGCCCAGCTACCTAAGCACAACCATGCTTTCCTTCTCTCCACAGCCCCATAACCATCTGACACTGTTCATTTCTTTAAAGTTTTCTTTCTGAATGGCAGGTCAGGTCTTGGACAGCAAGGATGCTATCTGTTTTGCTCACCATTGACCCCTCAGCACCCTAGAATAATGCCTAGCCCATGATAATTGTTCAACAGCCATGTGTTGAGTGAAAAAATGGATTTAGACGTGTACCCTCAGAGACAAAGGCTTTTTAGTAGCAATGATCTCAGGAAGGAAAGGGGAGGGTCCAGCTCTTTCCTCTGGGATGCTGGCCTGGCCTCTGGGGCATGGGCCAGAAGGGCATTTGCTTGTGGCTGACCTTGTAGCCTCTGTGCCAGGGGTAGTGAGTGGCCTGGATGGCCCAAACCTGCAGCAGTTCCAAATCCCTTTGTTCTTCATTAGTCTGCAATATTTATAAACTGTCTTCTCTGTGTTGGGTGCTGTATATCCATGGGTTTCAGAATCTTGCATCTCCTGGAGAGCAATGCAGACACAGGCCTACCTTCAGGGGGTTTGCAGCCCGAGAGGGGAGGGACCCATGCAAGAACAGCACCAAACGGCTGCAAAATTGCACACACGCTGTGGGGGGAAAGAACAGGGTGTTTGGAAGGGGAGACACTAGGGAGGGGACATTTTAGCTGGGATCTAAAGGGTGAGTAGGAGTTTGCTGGGCAGAGTTGAGGAAGGTCTGGGGTGTTGGAGGCAGGGGGAGGTCACTGCAGTCAGTGTCATGGGCACCAGGGAGGACGAACCACATGCAGAGGCTGGGGTTTGGCTTTTCCCAGTGAGGATATCAGATTCCACGATGTTCAATTTTATCTGTATTGTCTGAGCTTCCTCTGATTATTGCTGGTGAGATACAGCCCAGGAGTAAAGTTTTGTAGGGCCTGGGGCAAAGGCAAAATGGCTTTAAATTATTTTTCTAGTGTCATTAGAAAAACAATCCCTTGCCAGGAAGAGTCCTGACATTCTCTGCCTTGTGCAGTCTGAGTGATCTGATGAGACCCATGACTTCTTTTAAACTCCTAGGATATCATCGGAGGGAGGGGGGGAGGGAGATTAGGCTAAATCCAGAGCCCCCTCATTGTTTCACATGGAGATTCCCCATCAGACCACGAGATTCTTTTCTTTTGGCCCCACAGTGCCAAGCAAGCAAGCACGGGGCTTTGAAGGAGTGTGGAATTGATTCTCCTACTCCCTGGGAGTGCCGCTTTGGAGTGAAAATAGGCGGGTGGCTGGCATTTCTCACTGGGGTGTTACAAGATATGCTGACAAGCCTGGGAGGTTGCCTAACTCTTGTTTTGATAAAGCCAACAAAAATGAGCCACGGGGAATTGGGGAATCCTGTTCCCAGACTTGGGTCAGAATGTGAAAGGAGTGAAGAAGAGCTGAGCTCTCTGACACGGGCAGAGTCTCCAGGGCCGGGGGTTCCCGGACCCCTCCCAGGTGCCACATCGCAGAGGAGGGTCTTTGGGTACTGTTGAGGCACATAGCAGTGGGTCTGCCCCCACACCTCCTGGAGGAGGGAGCTGGATGCTGGAGGGGACCTGTGCCGCCTGAACAAAGGCTGAGCCACAGAGGGTGGGGCATGCTCTCCTTCCCAGGGCAGCGGAGGGGAGGCCCCCATCTTGGGCAACTGGTAGAGGAAAGCTGCAGGGTGGTCATTATCACATCAAGGACAATCTACTCATTTGGTCTGCACAGCCATCAGCTCTCTGGACCCTGCATCCAGAAACCTGGGAATTGGAGCCACAGTTTTGGGGAAGAGGTAGTGAAAATACCACGTGCCACCCACTCTCTATTCCCTGTGCTAACGAAGGAAATAACAACATGGGTTTTCTCAAACACTAGACAATCCCAAAGTCCTTACTTTGGGGCACCCTAAGGCATTACACAATGTTTTGATTTAGAAAAAAATTTACTTTTTGATTTTTAATTTTTAAAAAATGTATTTTTAATTTTTTAAAAAGGTATTTAGTTTACATAAACGTTACATAAAAATATAGAGGATTCCCATATGCCCTGCTTCCTACACCTTCCACATTTTCCCACATTAATAACATCTTTCATTAGTGTGATACATTCACTACAATTGATGAAAACATTTTAGAGCATTGCCACTAAACGTGGATTATAGTCTACATTGTAGTTTGCACTCTCTCCCACACAATTTTGTAGGTTATGGCAAGATATGTAATGGCCCGTATCTGTCATTGTAATGTCATTCAGAAAAATTCCCAAGTCCCCAAAATGCCCCCATATTTCACCTGTGTTTCCCTCTCCCTGCCCTCAGAACCTCTAGTGGTCACTGTCTCCACGTGAATGATATAGTTTCCTCCATTGCTAGAATCATAATAAGTCTATAGTAGAATACCAGTAAGTCAACTCTAGCCCATAGTTCACTCCCCAATCCTGAGGATTCTGGGTGGTGTTGCCCACTCCATCTCTAATTGAGAGGGGGCTTCAGTCCCACGGGGCATATGGATGTTACTCTCTTGTTTGCAGTTGTAGACTCTCTTGGTTCCTTGGGATGGTCATTGCCATCATGATCTCCTTGTTAGTCTTTCTCTCTTCTTATTCCTGCCTCTCCTCTATCACATAAAGCATTTCAACCACAAATAGACATGAGTCTTGGCTGTACTAGTGTTTCAAATGTTCCAAACCACGGTTTCTTTATGCTGGCATGGCTAAATTGGGGGTAGGGGGTGAGAATGCTACCATGTAAATGGTGGCAGCTAAAGGAAAGAAGGCATTCAGTTGGAGGTGATTTAGCCTTCCAAACCAGAGTTAGCTTTAGTGTTCATTTTGGGCAAGTGGATCTTACAGCCTTTGGCCAACCATCGGCAGCCACACTGCTGTGGGTGTCCTAGTCTCTGAGAGCAAGTTCTCTGACCCCGAGAGGGGCCACCCTGCCTCTCAGAGGTCTGGCATCTGCTGTGGGGCTGCCAATCCCCCTACCCACGGGAACGCTGCCCTGACCCATGGCCTGGGTGGGCTGGGGGGTCTCTTGCTTTCAGGTGCGCTTCCTGGAGCAGCAGAACCAGGTTCTGAGAATGAAGTGGGAGCTGCTGCAGCAGGTGAACACGTCCACCCAGCCCCACAGCCTGGAACTCATCTTGGAAGAGTACATCACGGAGCTGCGGAGGCAGGTGGAGTCTCTCAGAGGGAAGCTGTTACAACGGAACATGGAGACCAGGAGCCTGCAGGATGTCCTGGAGGACTATAAGAACAAGTGAGGCTCCAAGGGGCTGGGGAGAAGCACGCCAGGAAACTGATTCACAGGGGCAAGAACTGTGCTTTAGTGTTCATGTAGAAGGGATAGGGCCAGGGCCAAGAGTCACAGCCACTGAGGCTCTGCACTGTACAAGTGCTGGGTACCATTTTGTACCTGGAGGTGGATTTTGACAGCCAGCTCTCAGCTGTATGGTGATGAAGTGGGGGAAGAGGCAGGATGGTTTCATGGATGTTGGAGCTAGAGGAACCTGAGTTCCAGTGGGGCCTCTGCCACCAACAAGCTGCATGCAAATTAATCTCTTTAAGACCTTTGGTTTTCACACTGGTAGAGTAGAGACAGCACTGGTACTGACCTTGTTGGATTGTTGTGGGGTATGGATTTGTGGTTCTCAAACTTAAGCATGCATTCAAGTTAGATGGCTGGGCCCACCCCTAGAATTTCTGATAGAGTCAGTATGGGATGGGGTCTGAGCACTTGCATTTCCACCATGTTTCCAGGTGCTGCTGGACTGGTGCCACACTTTGGGAACCACTGGTTTAGATGAAATTAGGCCTCATAGATCGTGGCTATTGAGTAAGCACTCAGTCAGCGCTAACTGTTCTTAGTAATAATGGCAGGGGTGACAGGACCTGTCTAATTTCAGATCAGCTTCTGTAGGCACTGGTGCAGCCTCAATCGTCCTCTCTATGCTGGGGGTACAGGGGGTTTCTCTTCACATCACCTTGACCTGCTCCCTGCTTCATGCCAGTGGGACATCAAGAGTGTGTGAGTCAATGGGGAAAAGGGAATTCACACTGGAGGTGTTGGGTGGGGGGCAGAAGTGTAGGTGACATTTTTTTCTCTTAAGAATATATTAAAAGTGATTGTTACCGTATGTTCTCAATTGAAAAAAATTATTGAGCTTGACAAATTTACAAAGGTAAAAACATCAAAATCAAAATGGACATTTGGGGGACATTCTACATGGCCCTGGGTTTCCCACATCGGGTCACCGTCCCCTCTGTTAGCCTGGGAGCTGGGAGCTGGCTCCAGCTGTCAGTGGGAGCACCAGACCCTGGCCAGGGACTGTCAGCACCGTGAGCCGGGCTCTCCAAATTCAGGACAGTGGATTTTTGGGGAAGACTCAAGGTCAGCACCCGCAGCCTATGTTTCTTGTCTCCTGCTTCAGGTACAAGGAGGAAGCCAACAAGACGGCCAGTGTGGAGGATGACTTTGTCATCCTGAAGAAGGTGAGGGAAAGGGGAGTCCAGAGAGGGACGGTCCAGAGGGGCCTGGGAAGCTGAGTGGAATGAGGGAGCTCTTAAGACTCCCTCTGTCTGTGGGATGACGTGTGACAGGGTGACCTCTGGGGCCAGCCTGGTGTGTGTGTGTGTTGTCTAAATGCCTGAAATTTGAGAAACCTACTTGTTGGTTACTACTGGGGGTATAAGTCAGCTTCTGAATGTCCGTTAGCCTTGGCCTTGGACCTGGGGCAGGACTGGGGCATGAGGCTTGCTGTCACTCCCTCTGTCCAAGAATGCCAGGGTAGGAGTGAGGTAGAGGTTTGCAGGTGAGGACATAAACCCAGAGAGCCTTTGCCACTTGCCCTGGGCTGCCTGCTGAGCTGGTAGCAGGCAGTGCCTAGGCAGCAAAGTCACACTTGTCTTTCCTGGTTGTTTAGGACCTGGATGCTGCTTATAGGACTAAAGTGGACCTGCAGTCCATAGCTGACATTCTGTTTGGGGAGATCAAGTTCATGAAACGTTTATATGAGGCGGTGAGTCCAGCCCTCAGGAGCCCTTTTCTTTTCTCACATCTCACAAGAGGTTGGGTCCGTCAGGGGAGGAGGTCGGCAGCCTAAAGCTCCCCAATAGGGATCCATCCCCCCAGCCACCCTCGGCTCTGAGATCCTGGAGTCCCCAGTGCTCAGGAGTCCCCGGGTGGATGCACTGGAGATGGGGGCAGGGAGAATCCCAATGTAGGAGAAGGTGAAATAGCTGCTGCTTCGTTGCACGCCAGTCTGTTTGGGAAATGAGGATAACATCCAGGACATGCAGGGGAAAGGCGACCAGAAGTCAATGCACAGGTGGCAGCGTTCCTGAGATTAAGTGAATCAACTCTTCACCCGTCCTGGGGACTTGCTAGGGCTATTGGAGGATGCCCCAGGAGATGTCAGTGTGGATCTTAAGGCGAGTGAAGACAAAGACTGAAGCCCTGAGAGAGCATTTGCTCCTGTGGCCTCGGGTCCCGCTTGCTCCAGGCCAGATGCTGTGCTAGGAGCTCTGCATGTGATATTGGGCTCTCTGTTCTACAGGAGGAGGGGCGGAGGCCCTGGGATGAGATGCCTCACTTGGTCACCCAGCTAGTCAACGGTAGAGCCAGTGAGTCTGAGGGACTCCACCGCTGGAGGCCCTTCTGCCGCCCTGGAGAGCGCGTATGAGCATGGGAGAGGGAAGGGATGAGCGTGGTTTCAAGGAGCAAGTCTGCCCTTCCAGAAGGTCTGGCTCAGAAGGCAGCCAAGCAGAGTTAGGCAGGAGAGAGTGGGCAGGAGGACAAGATGGTGCCCCAAATGCTCTGAGTTTAGGCTCCTTCCTCTCCCCTAGGGGCCTGGGGCCTGGCCCCGTTACTTTTAGGTGCGGCACCTTCTGGCATGCGGCAGCAGTTCAAAGAGCTTCCCCCCAGGATGCCCACCTGGCCCAGGCTCCTCACTCCCCCTCGACGGGGCAGAGGGGTAAACTGAGGCCCTGGGAGGCACGTGAAAGGACTCAGCCTGTGCTCCGTGTCTCACAGGAGCTGTCCCAGACACAGACCCATGCCAGTGACACCAGTGTCATCCTATCCATGGACAACAACCACTTCCTGGATCTGGATGGCATCGTGGAAGCAGTGCAGAGAAAGTACGAGCTGGTCACGCAGCGGAGCAAGGAGGAGGCCGAGGCCTCGTACCAGACGCAGGTGGGCGTTGAGCCCAGACTCTGTGCTCAGAAAACAAACAATTCTTCCACGTACTTGTATTATTTTCCTCCTATTTCTAAAGCAAAACATATTTGTTATAAAACCTTAGAAATTATAGGTAAAGATTACCCATAATCCCACTGACACTATTGCTATGTCAGTACATTTTCCATCGGTTCTTTGAAACTAACGTTTATTGAGAACTCACATGTGTCGGGCACTAAGTCTAAGTGCTTTATATATTGTTTCACTTAATCCCTATCACAACCCTATGAGGCAAGGATTTCATAAACCCATTTTACAGATAACAGAGTGAGATGACATAATGTCCCTAAAGTCTTGCAGCTAGTACGTGGCAGAGCTAGAACTTAAACTCAGGTCTGTGTCTACAAAACCCAGCTCTTAACCACGACAGTGTTTTTTATTTTTACTTTTTCAGAATGGTGTCTTTTAAAAGATAGGCTTGTGCTTTTCCTTTTTATTTATTGCATAGGAATGCCTTTCTACGACATTTAGTATTCGGCGTCATTTTTAATAGCAGCACCATATTCCCTTGTAAGGTTATATCCTCATTCGTTAGATAAACATCTTTGTAGCTAAGCATTTCGGCCTATCTTTGGTTACTTCTTAAACTTAAATTGGCCTGGACCTTTCTGGACAGTAAAAACTATATTTGAAGGGTCAAAGGGTTGACAGCTCCAGTCACTAAATTCTGAACAATTGGCACCTGGTCATCTGCTTTGTGAATTACCCGTGGCCAACTCTCATGATTTCTGCATCAGACTGAGGAGGCAGACAGTGAACAGAGAAAGCACCTGAATGCAGAGATTCCCCATGAGCTAGCCCCATGCCCCACCCCCTTTCAGAACCATGTAGAGCTCCGACTGATTGGGCAGTGTAGACCCAGGAACGGAGCTGGACGGGAAGATGCAAAGGCACGTGGAGCTTGCTAAGGGTCTAGGAGGAAACAAGGTCCTGGCTGCTAGGGAAATCATCCTGGAAAAGGACAGGGTGGAAAATATGAGGGCGTTGCAGTGTGTGGAGAGGCCAGTGCGAAGGCTTAGGTGTGGGGAAGAGGAGGTTAAAAAGGATGTCAAGAAACAGGCTGGCCTGGCTGGGATGTGGTTCTAGTCCAGGGACTGGTGGAATGGAGAGGCATGGGATAGGTGTGTGTGTGTGTGTTCGCAGCTCAGAAGTGGGAGGTTTGGTTTACGTGAAGCCTGGCCGGGGGGGGCGTGTCACAGCTCTAGGTGGGCTCACTCAGGAACTTGCCCTGTGGATGTCAGTCTTGGGGCAGGGTCTGGGAAGGCAGAACCCCTCCCTCCTGGAGGGGCCCACGGTGGGCAGCAGGCAGAACCTTAGTGCTGCGTTTGACCCTCAGTACCAGGAGCTCCAGGCCACGGCGGGGAGACATGGAGACAACCTGAAGAACAGCAAAGTGGAGATTGCTGAGCTGAGGTGCACTGTCCAGAGGCTGCAGGCTGAGATTAGCCACGTCAAGAAGCAGGTGGGCTGGGTGCTCTGGGTGGGCTGGCCAGACACTCTGCCTCCAACTGGGACCTGCTAGAGGGGGCTCCTGCAACTCAACCCCCACATGGCTCCTCTCCCTGACCGTCTCCCGAGCAGATGGACCAGGTACGCTTGGCCATTTTGGATGCGGAGGAGAGAGGAGAGCGGGCCCTACAGGATGCAGGGTGGAAGCTGCAGAACCTGGGGGAGGCCCTGCAGCAGTCCAGGGAGGAGGTGGCCCAGCTGCTGGGGGACTACCAGGAACTGCTGGGAGCCAAGCTGGCCCTGGACGTGGAGATCGCCACCTACGGCAAGCTGCTGGAGGGCGAGGAGTGCAGGTGGGCCTGGGGGAGTGGTGTGGAGGGGAGGGGCGGGGGTGGGGCGGTGCTCCCAGAGCCCAAGCTTAGGATGCGGCCTGGGAGTCAGTCCCACCGGGACTATTTGGACCGAAGACAACCCCAGCTTTTCTGGGAAGATTGCAGTTCAGGCTGAGCAGGGACACTTAAGTCAGAAGCAGTGCATGTTAGTTGTCAGGGTCCAGGAAGTCACCTGTCCCCATTCCCCTGCTTCCAAGCAGAATGTCCCCATGCCCCATCCCAACCCAGGTGATGACCCCCCAGGCTAAAACCCTCTTGGGCCCCTGGCTCCCTGGCCTCTGTCCAAGGACTGCATTTCCCTAAGGCTTGGGGCTGGCTCCCCCTCCCGATGGTAGCTCTGCTCTTGATGTTGGTAGACGGCCGCCTTCTTTCCTTTGGGCTTTGTGGGTCTGGCTGATGTGTGGGTTTTGGTTTTGCAGGATGTCAGGAGAGCTGCAGAGCCAAGTGAGCATCTGTAAGTAGCAGAGTCCAGGGTGGGGGGGGGGTGTCTGGCAGAGTGAGGCCTGAGCAAGGTGGCCAGGTGGCCAGCAGGGAACTGGCAGGCTGGTATTTTAGCTTCCAGTCCTATAAAGTGGAAACCAAAGTGAGCAAACACAATCACAAAGCCAGGAATCAGTCCTTTAAATAAAATAAGCTGTTAGGGTCTCAGTTTTGCTTTACCTTAATTTTTAGGATTCCCAATAATCAGCTGTGGCTTAGAACTCCTTAATGTATATATTAATAAATACTGAGATTGTGCTACTTAAAGGGACCCTGCCACCCCTTTGTAGTATGAAGAAGGCTTTTTAAGTGGGAATACTTTCTACTTCCCACGTTATCTGTTTGCAAGTCAGATGCTACGGGTGATTAAGTGTGTAGGAGGGTGGCCCTGGGGTTGGGTGCAGGTGGGTCCCCCTGCCCGGTCCTTCTGATCCTCTCTGGTCTGACCCCTCCTCACAGCGGTGCAGAGCTGCCAGGTGACGCTCAGCGGCAGCGCTGGAGGCGGCGGGGCCCACGGCTCTGGAGGCTCGGGTTGGGGCGGCTGGGGAGGTTACGGCGAGAGCTCCGGAGCTGGCAGTGGAGGCGGTTACAGGAGCAGCCGCCCTGTGAGCCCTGGAGGAAGCAGCGAAGGCAGCAGCAAGTACCGGGGGAGGAGCGGAGGCAGCTCGTCTCAGGTGCAGATCATCCTAACTTCCACCAGCACGTCCCGCAAGCTAATCGTGGACTAGATGCAGAGACTCTCATTTCGTCTCGCGGCTCACACGCCAGATGCCCTACAAGGCTCTCACCTGCCCTCTTCCCACCACGCCCTTCCTGACCCCCTCTGACTTCTCTTTTCCTGATGGGTCTCAGCAGTGTTGCCAATAAATTTCCACTCTAGATGAGAAGCAGGGAGGATAACCCCGAGCAGTAGATCTGTCTCTGGAGGACACTGGCTTGCTGTAAGAGTCACATTCAGATACGTTCTCACTCAGACCCCACTCAGGCCGGCGGCTCCTGGTCTTGTGGACACCCAGGGGCCCTGTTTAGCACTGGGGCAAAAGAGCCTGTGGAGCATCTATGGCAGATAATCGAGAGCCGATGTCAACCCCAGGTTTCCTTTCATGCATCTGGATTGCTCTATGAACAATTATCCATCCCTCAAGGAACCCACAAAATGGTTGCTTTCGGGAAGTGGCTGATTGCAAGGCGAGCTCACCTATAAAGGGAATCTCTATTCCGGGGCCACTTCCTGCCTTGTGGTTGGAAAACCTCATCTTTTCACTCTGATGGGGAGCGAGACTTTACTGCCTACATCAGACACCTGTAAATCATGCCTGGTCCTGAATCTGAATCTCTCTCTAAAGAAGCATTATCCCCTGGATTAGCATCCCAAAGTGGCACCAGTACAGAAGTTCTTATCCACTGAGAGGACTGCTCTTAGCAGTGGATGGAGGGGTTGATGGACAAACAGTCTAGTTCTGCTTCTACCCAGGCCCCTCCTGATAGCTCCATGCTTGGTAAGCCTGACACTCACTGAATTCTGCCAGTACAGCCCTCCCAGAGTTGCCCAGGTGGCCAGGCACATGTGACCCACTTCCTCTCTGTCCAGGTGCTGAGGGCTTGACGTCTGAGCCTCTGTCTTGGGTTCTGATCTTGAACCAGCCTGGGAGCTGCCAGTTATTTGCAAGGCAGTTTAATGCTCCTCTGCAGACTCCATAAGTCCCTTCTGCCTCCTATTCTTTGCGGCTCTGAGCAATCTGTGAGAATTTGACTCCTAATTGTGGGTCCTCCATAACATACTTGAGATGTGCTGGAGACAGCAGGTAGGGGGAAGTAGTGGCCAACTCACAGGCCTTCAGAGAGGGGATATGCTCTTGCCTCTAAGAGATGGAGCCGCCTTTACTCGGTTGCTGGGTCCTAACAGTTTTTGAGCCCACGATTCTCTGGGGACATCTGAGGGGTTCAATGGGGGCCCTTCTGGGGAGTGCTCGTGACTTCATTAATGGGTTGGAGCTTGTACCTTGAAGGGCTTGACATGTCTGGTGTTTCTACAATAAATTTTTCTGTGATCTCAAACCTCTGTTTTTATCAGGAGATGAGTTATTTTTTCTTTAATATCTGCAGGCCGTGTGTTCATATTTGGGAAGCTAAAATATATTCTTCTCATTTTTTCTTGCCCAAATAATATACAATCTTGAATAACCGTGCAGATATAATCTTACTAATCCTTAAAGTGGCTGAACCGTAAAAAGCCAATGACTCATTTGCTCGGTAGGTATTTATTAAGCTCCTACTGTGTGACAGGTAGTATCCTAGGCATTGGTGGTGCAGTGTTGAATGAACATGTTTCTGAATCCTAAGGTCTTTATAACCCAAGTGATAGACTATGGGGGACACGAGATTCAGAGGATGAAGTCAGAGTGTATACTTCCATGGACTCCACCTAAGGGTGGGAGTGAGGCCTATCCTAAGGACACGGGAAGACCCTCCCAAACAGGACAGTAGTTCTGGGCAGCAGGTGTCAGTTTTGGGAAGGGAAGGCCGGTCCCAAGGCTCCTGGAGGCCTCCCTCCAGCCCAGGGAAGAAAGCAGGTCAGGGGCAGGGAGGTCAGGGGTGAGGCCCCCAGACGGGAGCAGTCTGCGTAGAGACTCAAAGATAAGAGAGGGTAAATGTGCGTGAGGGAGAGGGAGCAGGTCTGCCCAAGTGAAGAGGAGAAACAGAGCTGGGGAGACTAGGGGCTGAGGCCCATTCACTGAGTGGGGGACATGGGCAGGGGTTTCTTTATGCCCCCGAGGGCAGCAGAGAGGCAGACATTCAAGAAGGGAGCAAGTTAAGCAATTGTGCTTCTGAGTGTGTGTGAAGGTGTCCCATGAAAGATGTGACCCACTTCCTCATCCCCTGAAGGAACACGGACGGAATTTGGTTATGGGGCTCATTCAAACCTGACTGTGACCCTTGTCAAGGAGACGTTGTGTTCCCAGGCAACCTCTCTGAGAGGTTTCTCCCCATCTCACCTGTCTTGGCAGCAGGCCTGGTGGGGGCAGGGCTGGGAAAGGGAAAGGTGGGCAGAGGGTAAAGGGAAGGAGAGAGGGTGTAGCAGATGCAATGCCCTGCACTGGAATTCAGAAAGCAAGGACACAAGGAGAGGGAGGGAGGATGTGGATAAGCAGCAGTGAGCACAGAAATGACTTGGAGAGTTCAGCTGACAGTGGAGACACATGAGTCACCTGGGTGGGGTGACTGTGGAGACAGGGATAGGAATAGCAAGAGAGGAGTGTGGAGCAATCACTGCTCTTCTGTCATTAGGCCTCTCTGGGGGCTCTGAGTTCAAGGGCATGCACACATAGGAGCCTAGGAAAGGAGAGTGGTCACAGGAGGAGTGGTTAAGGGCCTGGAGGAGATGATGGCTAACTGCAAAGGAAGGGCTGACCCCACCTGATGGCCCAGATAGACAGCTGGAAACTACAGCAGACTTGGCTCAATATTAAAAGCTCCTTTCCATGGATCCAGAGATGGGAGAGGCCACTAAGGGAGTTAGTGAGTTTCCCATCAAGAAAGGTTGGCTAAGCATTTGACGGGAGGTTGAGGGAGGGAAGGCAGCATGGAGTGTGGCTATGTGGATGGTGGCATTTCACATCTTTGCCACCCTGTGAGTTCATATGTTGGAGCTCGAGAGGAGAGGAGTTCTGCTCTCTATGTTATATTTGGGAAGAATAAGGTCAGATGCCTGGGGAGGATGAAGCCATGGAGAGGCCAAGGGCCTTGGGCAAGACAGCAAAATGAATCTAAGTTTTCTGGCACCACCAGACTCATTACAGGGTGTGGATTTGATGACTCCTTGGGATCATGCACGTGTTTTTTGATGTTCTTAAGAAATCCGGGTCGGCTCTGGGAAAAAGCATGAGGGCAAGGCCAACCAGAGGCCATCCTCCCCAGCCTTCCCTTTCTGGGTGGGAATTGGGATGGTCAGGGAAAACAGGGTCCTGCATTTTCTCTCCAGAATATTTGACCATCTCAGTCATGGTGTACTGGGGACAGGTAGAGGGAAACTGTTTTTGGATCCTAGGAATATTAGAGGAGAAATTCCATGGATCAGGATGGTGAGAAATAAAGGCTGGAGAGGGGAGGAGTTAGTTAGGGAAAGAGCTCTTGGAGTCCAAATGAGAAGTCTTGATTTGATAATCTGGGAAAGAGGACATTACTCTCGGGACCTGAGCAATGGAGACTAGCACTAAACAATGATGGGGGAGATGCCGTCTTCTTATTAGAGACGAGAGAGCCCATTGCGGCCAGATGCCCCTCTCCTCCAGCTCAGACCAATGAAAACAAACAATGCCACAGCACTTTACAGTTGTACTGATGCTCCCACATGCATTAACTCATATGATTCTCACTGGCCCTAAGAGACGACTGAAAGACCACATGTGGGGCTCTATCACCCTTCCAGGGACCATGGAGTTCCCACCGCTGCTTCTGGCAGTACTACTTCCTTACGGCAGATGCTCAGATGGAGAGTGACGCAGCCCCAGCCATTAATCAAAGAGAGAGGTGGCCAGGAGGCAGTGTGGCACTCAGGGCGGGGTGAGTCCTAGGAAACGCCTCCCTCAGAGAGGCCGTGGCAGGGCAGGGCGCTCTGGGAATCTAAATTTGATTCCACTAGTTTCTCCATCTACAGAGATTTTGATCTTGGGATGTGGTGAACAGGTAGAGCAACCACTGGCTCAGTAAAATTCTAAATCCGTCTGACCTTGGACAAGGTGTGGGTTTCTGGGCTGGGAAAGAGTCTCTTGAGAATGTCACCTCCCCCTCTACCCAGCCCTTTGGCCCGGGATGCATCTTATCTTCATTTCAACTAGCTCTGTGCTCCGGACGGCCCCTCTTCAAGCTCAGCATGCTGCCCTGCCTTTATCAGCTTTCCGATCTGTCCAGGAAACCGCCTGGATATCCTTGGGTTGATCAGCGCCGTATTGCAAAGCTGAGCTGGGACCTCAGGGTGTTGGGAGGTTCTCTGGCACAGAGGATCCGGTTCCAAGTGCCCCAGTTCCAGGCCTGGAAGGGCCTCTGGGGGTTCCAGGTGGTGGTTCTGCTTCCATGCCTGCCCAGTGGGCTCAGCCCTGGGCTCAGCTCCCTCTGCAGAGCAGGCTGGCAACAGGAGAGGAAGGTTCCTCGGGTCTAGCCTAGCTCCCTGAAGCCCCTGGGCACTCACCAGCCCTTCCCGTAGGTGGATGGGCTTCCTCACTACAGGTTTACGGACACCTTAAACCATAAGATGGCTTCACTTCAAGAACTTAAACTTCCCTTTCACTGTTTCCAGCCAAGCAGGCTCTCATCTGGATTATTTTAAAACTCAGCTTCTGGGTCCTTCCAAAGGCAAGGGTGAGAAGGAACCCCCTCCTCTCTCTGTCTTTTACCTACTATGCTGCAGTTTCCCTGTAAGGTGGGTATAAATCCCCATTTTACAGAGGAGGAAACAACCTCAGAGAGGGGAAGTGACATCCTAGGTCACGTTGCTGGATATTGGCAGTCAGGAGTGGGTGCCAGGTCTGGCTGGCTCCAGGCCGCAAAGGCAAACAACCGCCACTGCCTTCTACTTGCTTATCTTTGGCCTCCCCCTTTCTGGCCTCTCCTCTGCTCTGACTTTGCTGGTGAGTGACTCCCCGGAGCCTCTCTCTTTGCGTCTGTCCTGAACAGGGTGCCCTTAGTTCTGCACCTCTCCCTCCTGCATAAGAAGCCTCGGCCCCTCCTCTGCCTGCTGTCAGCTTTCAACATCTCACCCCGCCTCCCCATTGTCTGCAATTCCCCTGTACCCCTCCCAGGCTTCGCCTTTCCCCACTCCCCTGAAATTTTCTTCTCCCACGTCCCTGGTGGAATCCCTCAGGGCTGGGTGGCTTGTCATTGCACATTTCCCTTCAACTCTTTTCTTAAAAAAGCTCTCAAAACATCACCACACCTGCCCCTGCCCACACCCCACAGCTTGCCTGTGGCAGCCTGGGGTGTGTTGTGTGTGGAGGGGTGAGGAGCCCCCAGGGATGGAGATGTTCTGGTGCTCTGTCATCTAGCACTTATGGGGCACCCCTCGGATGAAGGAGACCACGTGTGAGGCAGGGGAAAGAAGGGACTGTGGGAAGGTGCCCAGAGACACAGGGATGGCTCAGTGTCGCTTTCAAAAGGCTTACAGAGACCCCCCCACCCCAATGAACCCATCAATATCAATATGTACCCAAAGCTGGAAGCAACTGAAAAAGAAACAAACTGAGTGGTTGGGTGGTGTCAATCAAGGAGAACTTCTGGAGGAGGTGAGAGCTGTCCAATGCCCAGGTGAAGGCATATAGACAAAAGCATTTGCTCTCAAGGACTGGTGCACTGGAAACAGGTTCAGGACCCAAATGCTCAGGAATTGGGATCTTAGGGGCCCTAGAGCTTGACAACGGGCAGGGGTTTGTAGAGTGAGTCACTGAAGCACCTGGAAGTCCTTGCAGACAAGAGAAGAGTAGATGTGGACTGGGAGGAAGGAGAGGATCAGAGGAAGAGAAGAAGGGGGCTGAATATTCTGGACAAAGCATGGCCTTGGAAGCATCAAGGCAGGACCCTGAGCGAGTGGGTGGGCAAAGAAAGACATAGGTGATATTGATGATGGAGACAGACCCATGACAAGAGGACGTCAAGGGGTGAAGGCAGACATGTGCTTGGAGACTGACAAGCCTGGCTCTGAGTTCCAGCTCTGCCATTTACCAACTGGGTGACCTTGGACCCAAGGTTTAACCTCTTTGAACTCTATGAACCTGTTTGCTTTAGTACTACTACTACGTGGACTTTTGTGGCATTTAAATGAGATAACACGTGCA
This sequence comes from Tolypeutes matacus, assembly GCA_026826555.1. NCBI lineage: Eukaryota > Metazoa > Chordata > Mammalia > Cingulata > Chlamyphoridae > Tolypeutes > Tolypeutes matacus. The sequence continues at coordinate 2,057,164 of JAKSZT010053897.1, forward strand.
CCCCCTAGCACAGAGTTAGTGCACGTGGATGTCAGTGCTGCTTTCTTCTCTCTTTTTGTCTTTATTTGACAAAGGCAGAGTACACAAAGAAGTAGGGATGAGGATGCGTGGCTAAACCTTTGTCTCACGTTTCAATATCCCCACAGACCCACCACAGTTCTGGGCGATAATTATAGGAAATGTTGAACTTGGTCAACTGGCCTCATTACAGTTTCCAGTCCTATTGGATTGCCTCAAAAGTGAGCTGTGGAAAGAGGAGCTTGAATTCAGAAATCAGAGTGCTTGTCCCAGGAATTGATTGTTATGACCTGGGTGACTTGGGCAGGACAGGTATTTTTTTTTTTTTTTTTTTTTTCACTTCTCTGGGCCTCGTTCTCACTCATCTTATAGGCAGGTTAGATGGTACAGTCTCTGAGTCCCTATGGACGGGGATGTTCTGTGATTCTCTGTGCATTCATTCACAGGTGCCAATTCCAGTAGCTTGTCTTTGAGCCTCTTCTCCAGTGTAGGAGGAAGAACACTTGAATCAAAATCAGAAAGCCCTGGGTCTAGACCCAGCTGTGTCTTTTCCTAGCTGGAGTGTCTCCAGCAAGTCATTTAATCTCTCTGAGCCTCAGTTTTCTGTTTTGTAAAATGGGTTGATAACAGCCTAACAATCTGCTTCTTTGGGCTCAGGGATAGTGCTTATTCTTTGTGAATTGTGAGGAGAACTGTGCAAATGTCAGCTGATGGCCATCGCAGGATTTGTAATTAGTAGTGCTAAATATGGGTGTCGTTATAGTTTGGTTTTTGCTGTTTTTTTTTTTTTTTAGTAATGAAAATGCTCTAATACTGATTGAAGTGATGAACACACATTTCAGTGATTATACCAAATGTCGTTGATATAAACATGGAACAAAAAAAAAAAGGGTGGGTTAGGGGAAAATACACCAAATGTAAGATATGGACTATAGTTAGTAGTAATACTTTGACAATGCTCTTTCATAATTTGTAACAAATGTTTCATAATAATGCAAGGTGTTGGTGGTGGGGTGATGTATGAGAGCCCTGTATGATGTTACGCATGTTTATTTTGTGACTTCACAACTTTCGCTATGTACTTATTGATTATGTATGTTCATGTATGAATAATATACTTCAATGAAAATTTTTTAAAATGAAAAATATGTCAGCTGCTGGTGATTTGTCTGCCTCCTGGTTCCTTCTAAGGCCTGTATAACTCCTTCCTCACGGTAGCACCTGGAACTCTGTAAATAAATTGTCTACCAATTGCCTGACCATTCACTTCTTTGATTTTTCTCTGTGTTAGTTCTTACTTTGGGGATGGAAGCAAAGAGCACTCACTGCAAAGTTCTCTTTTGGGCTGACAGAGGTGAAAGAATGAACATACACACACACACATACGCATACATTCGCACACCCCTCCAAAATGCTAGAAGGAATCGATTGTGCAGTGATATGTCTCATGAGGGAGTATGCTGAACTGAAAGAATTTCGATTGCCTGTCAGAAGATGATTAGGCAACAGCCAGCAGCATGCCAAAACCATCCCAGTCCCCATTGTTCCCAGTTGGGAACAAGGCCTGGATTACTCATTCCCTCAAGAGATGGTTGATTTGGAACCCCAAGGATGTCACAGAGGGTTGGGACAGAGTCCCAGACAGCAGGGCCATGGAGATGGGGAGGGGATAGGGGTGTAGAGGTGAGGGGCACTTTCTGGAGGAGGGCATGGAGCATGAACTGTGGGAGGAGAGGAGGGACGAGGCTCTGTGGGGAGCAGTGGGGTGGAGAGGATGCACTGGGCCATGGGACCAGATGGCTTTCAGAGACCCCCTTTCTTGTGCCCCTCTTGTTTTCCACACTAGAAACTTCCTGTACAGGCCTAGGGTTTCCCACTTGCAACCTCCCCATTCCTATTTGGAGCCAGCTGAGGTTAGGGCTGGTTTCTCCCCACTGAGTCTTCAATTCTCTGCTTATAGTCAAGTGTAGGGGAGCTTCTCGAGCTTCTAAGAAGTCCCAGAATGAAAGTCAGCTTGCATTTTGGTCTTTCCAGTTCTCAACGCCACTGCTATCTATTAACTTTGATCAAGTGCTGTTCTCCAGGAAGGTCCATGGGGGTTTCCTAGTGCATCATAAGGCATGCTGGGTGCTTGTACACCTGGATGGAAGCAAAACCTCCTCACTGAACTCTTTGCCTCCAATCTCCCCTTGTCAGGGATAATCAAAGAGAAAATTTTCCAAGAACTTGCCATGGTTCAAAGAGATAAGACAGACCTCCTGCCTTTGGAGCTCTCTGCAGTGGGACAGCTTCCGTGATGATTGACTTTATACCCAGCAAGCAGGATGCCTTGAATTTGACTGCCGTGCTGTCACACAACATGCTGGCTGGGATCTGGCCCACTGTAGCCTGGCTTCCTCAGTTCAAGTCCCAGCCATGCCACTTGCCATCTATGTAAACTTGGGCAGGTTATTCAGCCCCTGTGCCTAAGTCTCCTTGTTTTAAAAATGGAGATAATAGCATCTATCTCCCAAAGTTGTGAAAATTGAATGAGTTAATACATACAAAATCTGTAGAACGGTGCCTGGGCACGTGGTCAGTTTTTTGATAAATGTTAGCTATTATCATAATTATTACCATGCTTCCAGAAACAATTTAAACTTCTCAGAACAGGTTTTCTAGGCTCCCACCATTGTCCTGCCTTCCAAAGAAGGCCCCTTTCATCTTTCTGTATGGTTCAGTGTGAGGCTTGAACCATCTGCCTTCCAGCCTCATCTCCACACCCTTGCCTTACAAAATGTATTAAATAACCTCTACATGTTCATTTCACTATTCCATCTGCTTCTTCAACCAGCGTTTTTCATACTACCTGTTTGCACCTGTTTCAGTTGCTGGTGGCTGCATCCTAGTGTCTGTTTCCTGCCCTGAGCCATTTTTGAGGAAATGAAGCACCTGGGAAATGTAGCAAAGAACACTTCCCTCCTGGGTCCTTTCAGAGCGCCTACCCATCCATCTTGCTTGTTGACACCATCTCCTCATCTAATATCAATGCAGGATGTTTATAAAGATTACGTGTCCAAAAAGAGGTCTTTTATATTTTTACCTATTAAAGCACATAATCGGTGACAGGAGACACTGAGCTCTGGGGTTTGGAGGGCAGATCTCAAAAATGAAATGGTCCAGAGAGTTCCTTCTGAGACTCAAGAGTGGGGAATTGTACCTGCTGTGCATGAGGAGAGATGGAGCTTAGCAGCTCACAAGGGCAGGGCAAGAATGGAAATTTACTTATCTCTGTGACAGGGGTTATGAAACCCTACCCATCAGCACTGGGTAGCAGATGTGGGGTCCTAGTTTCCTAGTCACAAATGCTTGAAGAGAGATCTTGTCTGATAAAACGATTACCACACGACCTGATCTTGTGTGCACAGCAATTTTGAGAGCCCATCCTGGGAGTGAGGCATGTGGTGTTTATCATATTGTTGAGGCTCGTAAAAATCTTGTATGGCTGCAGGCAAGCCAATCCCTTGAGTGGCACTGCAGCTCCGCTGACTCTGGAGGACCAAGCCCTATTTCTTCCCTATATATAAGGGGAAGTCTCTGGGCTTTGGGTAGAGGAGTGTTTAGCTCCTTCCATCTCTCTACTTTGCTCCTACTTCTCTCAAGTCAACATGAGTAGACAGTTTAGTTCCAGGTCTGGACACCAGAACAGAGGGGGCTTCAGCTCTGGCTCTGTTGGAGCAATCAGCTGCCAACGCAGATCCACCAGCAGCTCCGTGCGCCGTTCTGGGGGAGGCGGTGGGAGATTTTCAGGTGGATTCTGCAGTGGTGCAGGTGGTGGTGGTGGTGGTTTTGGGAGTCAGAGTCTTTATAACCTTGGAGGCACTAAAAGTATTTCTGTAAGTGTGGCTGGAGGAGGTAGACGTAGTTGTTTTGGTGGTGGCTATGGTGGTGGCGGCCTTGGTGGTGGTGGATTTGGTGGTGGTGGATATGGCGGTGGCAGCTTTGGTGGTGGCAGCTTTGGTGGTGGTTTTGGTGTTGGTGGAGGTTTTGGTGGTGGTGGTGGTGGTTTTGGCCCCGGAGGTGGTTTTGGTGGAGGTGGTTTTGGGGGTACTTTTGGGCTTGGCTTCCCCAGTGGTGGCATACAGGAAGTCACCGTCAACCAGAGCCTTCTGGAACCCCTCAATGTGGAGGTTGATCCTGAGATCCAGAAAGTAAAGAGTCAAGAAAGGGAGCAAATCAAGTCACTCAACAACCAATTTGCCTCCTTCATTGACAAGGTGAGTTTACCTGTTCAGTGGACTGGGAGTGCAGCACCAGCTCCATCTGAGATCGGTGCAGCCAAGAAACGTTTGGATTTCAAGCCTCAAGTTTCTATGTTTGGATGATGAAAAGGGTATTTTGCAGGATGGGTTTCTCAGACATATTGTAGAAGTATGTTTGTGAATGATGCTAATGAATAGACTCTCTCTTGGAGAAAGAGGTCTTGTTGTCCACCTAAACATGGTGTCAAGTTGACATTTACCTGTAAGTGCTTTTTATTTAGCTCTTAAGCTGAAGTGGAACTCACCTCTGTTGAATGAAGATGATAGAAATGTGGCTAACCAAACCTTCTGGGGTGCAAATGAGAACTCTGGAAAGGTCTTCCTAACCATCAGAAGGGAGTTGAGGGTAAACAGAGTGCATTGTGATATTGTAGCAGAAAGTAAGCAGTAAGTCCGTGACAAATAATCTTTTGCTGTCAGAAGGTGAACTCTGCCCTCTGGGAATTTTACATTGGTACAGGATTAAGGTGGAGTATTTTTTAAAAAAATACTTATATTTCCAAGCATCATCTCTGGAACAACACATAAACCATATATATATATTAATCATCAATAATATCAATTTAAGGTTATTCACAATAAATTTTGAATCCAACTTTGGATTTTCCAACATACTTTTGAGCTGTGTGTATATCTAGGGAATGCAAGCCAATTTTTATGGTAATCTACTGAAAAAATCAAACTGGAAAACAAATCTCTTCAATATCATGTGTCTATTTCAAACCATAATTGCAATAATTTGATATGTGCTTTGCTATTTGGTATTTGTGCAGCTATTTCCTTCCGAAGTTTCTACTGAAACAAGACTACTAGTTGTTGTTCTCAGGGAAATTAAAGCTTCTCTGAATTTAACAGTGAGTTAGGTTTTGTTGTGAAGATGATGCTAACTTGATCATCTTCTTTCTATTTCTCTGTCATGTCCAGGAAAATAGGAATTGAAGTTCTTTTCCAAATGAGGCATGTACCTTACTGTGTGGTGGTCCTTGGCACTCAGTGGCCATGAGTGCCCATTTCTGCACCAGTAGGTGACAGGGGTCTTGTGTTCTTAGGTGAGGTTCCTGGAGCAGCAGAACCAGGTGCTGCAAACAAAATGGGAGCTGCTGCAGCAGGTAGATACCACCACTAGAACTCTGAGCTTAGAGCCCATCTTTGAGCAATTCATCAACAACCTCAAAGGCGTAGTGGACAAACTGAAGAGAGAACGATCTCAGATGGATTCAGAACTGAAACACAATCAAGACCTTGTGGAGGATTACCGGAAAAAGTAAGGAAGCCTGGCTGGGCAGTTGTTGACTCTTGTTCAAAAAAATTTCCAGAAAGTGACAAGCCAAGGCTATAGAGCAGTATGCTGCAATGCCTTTCCTTGGGTTAGGGGCAAATCAGGTTGGCATTTGCAGAAATTTTCATCTTCTTGGAAGCTGGAACTGGTTTAGTGGTTTTATTCCTCAGAAGAAGGGGGTGGCCAAGCTGTTCCAGGGTACTAATAGGAAAGCAATGGCAGGCAATGCCACTTTTAGTCTGGAATGTTGAACTTCTAGACTTCTGCAACTCTTAATCACTCCTGCTTTCCTGCAGGTATGAGGATGAGATCAATAAGCGCACAAATGCAGAGAATGAATTTGTGACCATCAAGAAGGTGAGCAAATTCTGTAGAATGGAACTCATCTCTGAATTAAATCAAAGAGGAGGATCTCTAAATACTAATAAGAAAGAAGTCATGATGCAGAGAACCAACTAGTGGGCCTGATGAATATTTGAAGTAGAGTTTTTTCCCCCACATCATCATGGACCTGTAATTATCCAGAAGTACTCTGCTTCTCCAGATTTCTCAGCACCTAATGTAGTAAGCAATGAGGCGAGTTCTTGGCAAGTCAGGCAGGCTTTCTTGGTGGGGCAATCCAAGAATTGTCATCTGCCTGGGGGAAAAAGGTGTGGATTAGACCCCAAACTCCTCTTCTACTTAGAGAATCTCTGGGCAGCTGGTGAGAGTGACCAGCCTGGAAAGGACATGGCTTCATGGTGTCTGTTGTTACTCTAGGATGTGGATGCTGCTTATCTGGTGAAGGTGGAACTTCAGTCTAAAGTTGATTTGTTGCTGGAGGAAATTAACTTCTTCCAAACACTCTTCCAGGCGGTAAGTCCTTTACTTTTCAACCAAATGTACCCATGTGGAGAGTCTTTGAGCCTAACCCCACCACTAGCCAGAAGAAGACGGTCTGTCTTCTATCTCCTGAGTATTCCCTCTGTCCAAGCAGTTTTTTGTTTTAACACGGTAAGAGCCACTAAACTGTCATGTTTTGCAGGAGTTGTCTCAGATGCAGACTCATATCAGTGAAACCAATGTCGTCCTCTCCATGGACAACAATCGCAGCCTGGACCTGGACAGCATCATTTCCGAGGTTAAGGCTGAGTATGAGGCGATTACCCAGAGAAGCAAGGCTGAGGCCGAGACCTGGTACCAGACCAAGGTGAATGACCTCAATGCCTAGCCAGGCTCCCTGAAATGTCTTGTCTTGCCATACTCTGTCATCTCTTATTTTTGTGTGCCTGAGCCATGGTGTGCTCTGCCCATATCTAATTGACTCGATCCACCCTCTTTAGTATGAAGAGCTCCAGGTCACAGCTGGCAAACATGGGGACAGTCTGAAAACTACAAAGATGGAGATTTCTGAGCTGAATCGGTTAATCCAGAGGCTTAGGTCTGAAATCGATAGTGTCAAGAAGCAGGTACTTGTTCTTCCTTCTACTGCTCAGCTGTATGGTGATGGTGGTCCCAAACATTGTTTTGGGTGACCTTTCTCATTTTGAATCTTGCAAATTATACCAAGACTGCATTATCATCCCCTGTTCCTTGGGTGATTAAACTGGTTTCCAGAATTCAGCCATCGTGCTGGGTTTTCTCTAGAGAATTATGTGAAAATGAGTTAGTAGATAAATGGATTTGGTGGTCAGTATGAGTGATGTAGCCCATGAGCCAAGGTGAGATGTAAGAGGGGGTACTTAAGAGGAAAGGCAGCCAGGAGGCTTTGGGTTAGGAACCTAAGGGACATCAAATTTGCAGTGGTTAGAGGAGCCAAGAGAAGCTGTTGCATCCCTTTTACGGGATTTTAAAGGAAGTTGATATGGTGATATACGAGGTTCCTGATCTCCTGACACAGGCAGGAGGGTGCATGAGCTGCTTAAGATCCAATGATTCTGTTGGATGCAGTGTCTTGGCTTGACTGGGGTGGAGAGATCAATTTGGGACGAGACGGCAAAAGTGAGATTAGTTGAGATTTGAGAGAAGGTGTAATGTGCTGGGTTCTCCTTTCTCAGATTGCTCAGCTCCAGCAGTCCATCAGTGATGCTGAGCAGCGTGGTGAGAACGCCATCAAAGATGCCCAGAACAAGCTGAATGAGCTGGAGGAAGCCCTGCAGAAGGCCAAGGAGGACATGACACGCCTGCTGCGTGACTACCAGGAACTAATGAACACCAAGCTGGCCTTGGATATGGAGATTGCCACCTACAGGACCCTCCTGGAAGGAGAGGAAGTCAGGTAAGGAAAGGACCCTGGGCAGTTGGGCCACTTTTTGTGGGTGTCCTTCCTTGCAAGCTGACTGTTGAACTGCAGCCATCTGACTGCAGCGGGTCCTGGGTATGGGGAAAGGAAAGGTTACTCGGTATAGGAGAAAAGGCTTGGTGCTGAATATATTTTTAAGGGCTGTAGCATCTCTACGAAGAGCTTTGAGATGGTACAACTTATTCTTCATCTAAGCTGGGTCAGATGTCACCTGGCCTAAAGGCAATACCTTTTTGTTAGCTGCAAGACTCTTGTCTAATTTAGATGGCAAGTCTTATGTTTGTACTCATGCTGAGCAAAAATGACAGAGCCTTGGGAGGCCAGTGGGGACTGGTATAAGTTTCAGATCCAGTGGATCAGAGGATCCCCAGATGGGGACCCAGCTTCTGGGAAAGGGGGGCCTCCCAGATGACTGAGTGGGCAGGGGGACAGGGTCTGTTTGGCTGGAGAGTCATGAGAGTTTTTCTTTCTCCTGCAGGATGTCAGGAGAGTGTACCCCGCAAGTGAGCGTCTGTAAGTACAAGCCAATTTCTCGGGGGCAAGTGCAAGTTTTGGGTTGGAAAGGGAGGCAGGTTGAAGATAACCGAGTCTCCCCCCCTTGCAGCTGTGAGCACCAGCCACACCAGCGCCAGTGGAAGTAGCAGCCGAGGAGGCGGTGGTTTCAGCTCCAGCGGCGGTGGTAGCTATAGCTCTGGAGGTGGCAGCTACAGCTCTGGAGGTCGCAGCTCCAGCTCCGGAGGTGGAGGTGGCAGCAGCTATGGTTCTGGAGGCAGAGGTGGCTCTGGAAAAGGCAGCAGCTCTGGAGGCGGCTTCAGCTCCTCCGGAGGTCATGTATCTAGCTCTGGGGGCACTAAGACCTCTGGTGGCAGTTCCAGCGTGAAATTTGTTTCCACCAGTTATTCCCGAGGGACCAGATAAAAGGTGCTTTCTACCCTGTTAGCTCTCCCTCTCCATTACTACCAAATATGCTAGGCAAGACCACAGTCAATTGCCCTAGCCTTCTTGGAGAAAAGAGCTACGGTTAGTTATACGGTTCATCCTAGTTCCCCAGCTCTTTCTTTTCTGCCCTGCTTCCCAAAGAAGTTTCCAGATCAGTGACAACCTCAGTCCCCTGGCTTCGACCCTGAAATATGCTTTGCCTGAGAAACAGTCCAGCAATTACCATATCACATGTCAAAGTGTGTCCTTAAACCAGCTAGAGGAGGGCCAGTTAGACCCACGGCTTCTTTGCCACACATGGAGTGCATGTTCTGGAGAGCTCTTTTGTATCTTATCTCTTGTGGCAAGCTCTGTGCTGCTTTGGTTTTGTACATAAGGAGTAAGTCAGTTGTTTGCCTTTTGTGGAGAGGTCTTAAACTTCCTGTTTCCCTGTGTTGCTGCAATAAACTGCATTTGAAATTCTCTGTGAGTCTCAATCTCCTCTGTTCATGGCACTGTCTGTCCTGGGTGGGTGCCTTGTGGGAGTGGAAGAAGAGTGGAAGAAGACACTAAGGCTGCGTAGCATATGGGGGAGTTAGAGCACACAAACGTGAACAAGACGGGGAGGCTGATCAAGCAGCATTTAACCAGGTTGGAATAATAGAGAGCAAGCTCTTTCCCAGAGGGTGGAGATGTCATGGACAAACAGAGAGACTGGGTTGGCAAGTTTCATCTGAGAAAGCTTTCTTGATAAGGGTAGTGAGCAAGCAGGTTGGGAAGGAGGGGCTTGGCTTTGAGAAGAGGGGAAAGCATTGCATGGAAAAGTAATTGCTTATGTGGAACAGCTAGGGATGAGAGGGGGATGGGCAAGGTGCAGGATCCGAAGCTACTGCAGCCAGAACACAGACTTTGGCCTGGGGACTTCAAGAACCAAGAGAGGTAATGGAGAGTGGGATATGATAGTTCCCCTCTCTTCCAGGCCACCATCCAAAGCCATGCTTAATCTAAGAAGTTATTTTGTTGGCACACAGCTTGTAATCATGAAGAAGTACTAGAAGGTCTTAACCAGGGGTCTGTGAGCTTGAATTGAAATTCAAAAAAACGTTATTCTTGTGGGGACGTGTTGGTGCGGGTGTGATATATTTATTAAATAATACACAGTATAGTGTGGACTTAGTAAGGGGTTTGTGGTTTTCACCTGACTGGCAAAGGAGTCTATGGAACAAAAAAAGTTTAAGAAGCCCCATACTAGAGGATAGCATAGTGGTCAGAAACATGGATATATAAGCTCAGGCATGCCAGGGTTTGAATCTTACCACTACCATATACTAGCTCTGTTATAACATACAAGTTATGGACCTTTCTAAGCACTGCAGTTTTATTATCTCTAAAACGGAAATTAGAGATAATTTCCTTCCTTATGGAAATTATTGTGAGAATTGAAAAAGATGAATGAAAATGACTTGGCAAGCAGTAAGCACTCAGTAAATGTCAATTTTAATGACAATACTGATGATGATGATTATGATGACCTGACTATTGTAATATTGCTTCTTGGTCTCCAAATAGTTCATCAGATGCTTGTTCCAAGGAACATGTGAGCATCAGAATCCCAATGGTTCTATGACCATGAAACAGTCAGTCAACTTCTCTGAGGATTGAGTTTCTTAGCTTCCAATTAAGAAAAGTCTTTCTGGCTCCAGCATCAATCAGGGCTAAGGGGAATAAAGAGGATATAGATTAAGGAGGGTTTTATGTAAACACAACTCGGGAGACCCCTAACCTTCCTTTACAATCATCTCTGCACCAGAGCTATTGCCTGCTTGGACTGATGTAAGAGTTTGGGAATAATTATGGGAGAGGAGAAATAACAAGGGAATTTGATTCCAAGAACCTGTGTTTAAGCCATTCTGATATTTAAGGGGCAGGCAAAGGAAAATAATCCACAGCTTTTTGGATGTGTGGCATGAGTGTTGGACAAGTCACTTGACTTTCTTGACCATCTGGTTGTCTTGTAGGTGTAATGAGGTGATGATGTCTCCAGACATCAAAAGGATAATGTAAGGATGGGGGTTGCATGGGGGAAGGGGACTGCTTATTTGTAACAATAAAAACCATATACTGTGGAAATGCTTTATGAACTGTAAATGTGCTATACAGAATAGCTGCATGAAACTAAAAGGGAGTGACAAAGAAGTGGAAGGAGGCCGACTTAGAGCTATCAAGAAGAAAAATGACTTGATGTGGACAACGTGGTCCAACAACAACTCTGTAGGGACAGAAAGTTGAATCTGCATCTGAGGATTTGTGTGAAACAACCCCACAAGTGATGGGTGTGTAAACTAGAGTGTCCATGAATTAGCTTGTGGAGGAACCTATATTTTCAGTGACTGTAATACCGGAGCCTCCCTGTCCTGTTATTAAGATACCTGGGAAACTAAATTAGTTGCAAAATGTGGCTTGGTGCTTGTGAAATTAGGACAATGGGAGTTGGGTGGCCTTGAGGGAGATGAGTTATCCTCCATGGGAGAGTGGACCTCTGGGGCCACCAGGTACAGAGTGCCTCTCTCTGAGGGATGCTACTGAAAGGACAGTGATTTATTCTTGTATTCGACCCCATTTCATAGGTTACAATTTTTTTCTTTACTAACATTTCACTATGGGGATATCCCTGTTCATCTTGTTTGGATTTGGGTAGTTGGTAAGATAGGGCATGAAGCAGAGATCACTACAATATACAGTGAAACTTAGCGAGGTTTGTAAGGTCACAAGAACTAAATGAAAACGCGATGTAAGTCAGTATTAAGGAAGAACTAAATTGAGTAAGATCAAGTGTCCAAATGCATTAGAAAGACAGTATAGAAAAATCTGGATTTGGTTCTGTTCACAAAACATTTCCTGCACACTTACTATGTGTCAGGGACTGGGCCAAACATTGGGGATATTATTATAAGTGAGACATGATTCGTGTCATCAAAGAGCTTAGAGACTTGGTGGTGGGGAGCTTGTAAACCTATCATTACAATGCATGTGGTCCATGCAATGATAGAAATACAAGTCAGAGAAGTGAGGGTGATTAAAAGTGATGCCTGGAAGAGTTTTAAAGGATGAAGAGGAGATTTTCAGTCTGACAAAGACATCCAAGGAAGAAAGATATTTAAGGCAGAGAGGGACATGTAAAACAGAGGGTATGGTATGAATAAAGTCATGGAGGAGTAAAACTGCATGAAGTATTTGAGCATGAAGTTAGTGACAAGAAATGAGATTGAAGAATTAGACAGAGCCAATCAAGAAGGGCCTTGTAGGGGGTCGGATGTGGCTCAACTGGTTGGGCGTCCGTCTCCCATATGGAGGGACCCGGGTTCGATCCCTGGGACCTCCCGGTAAAAAAAAAAAAAAAAAAAAAGAAGGGCCTTGTAGGTCATTCTTAGGTGTCTGTACTCTAGCTTGTGGTTCAGGCTTTCTCAGATGCTCAGATGGGGTTTTGGGACATACTGGCTTATAAGAACTTACTATGTACTAGGCTAGTGGGAGAGAAAAGGGTTGCCTTACTGGTAGTGGAATAGGAATCAGGCATGAACCACAGCTTTTCCTGTACTTGAGTATCCCCTCCCCTATGCCTGTGGGAGACATTGTCCAGGGAAATATCTTTTTTTCCCTAAGTATTTCAGTTGTTTTGGCCATAAAGGGGTTTATATAAATCTAAAGGGATTTAATAGGAGAGTGATAGGTTAGACTGATGTTTTTGAAGGATCATTCAGATAGGAGGGATCAACTTGTTAGAAGGTAGGGCAACTTGTTAGAAGATGATTACAATGGATGCTCAGGGCTTTCACATTATTTCAAGTTTTCAGAGGGGGCTGAGTGGCCAAAAGTGAGGGTATGCATTCCAGAGATAGGTGGGAATCAAATCATCAGAACTGGGTGACAGATTGAATGCAGGAGTGGAGTGGAGTGAGGCAAAAGGAAGAGTTGAGGGTGGCTTCCAAGTTCCAGCTTGTGTAATAAGAGAGAATATAGCACAAGGGCTAGTGGGGAGAGATGATGAGTTAGTCATTTTAAGGTGCCTATGCTCTATCCATGTAAAGTGAAGAGTCATCTGCATTTGAAAGTTGGAGTAAACCATCAGGTACATCAGGATAGAAGGATAGAGGGAGAAGAGCAGATATAGAAGATACTTGCTCAAATGGAAAAAGCTTAAAGGACATGAGACCAACCAGAGCCTTCAGAGGCTATCCAGCAGAGCTACTGAGGTCCCCGAGATCTTTGATGACCTCTCTCAGTCTTAGATGCCAATATTTCAACCACACCTCATCCCTGGGTGGGCCCAGAGTGGATTTGATATTTGGTGGTTATCCAAGTCATAAGATTCAGAAGGAAGGATATTCAAACTACAACTGTGCTGTAAAAATCTATCTCCCACCACTGAGTTCTTCTCTGTGGAAATTACTGTCCTCAGTTTCTTGAGTGGCCTACCAAAGGTCGTCTATGCCCATTCAAGCAAAATGTATATACATATAGTTCTCCTTTCTCAGCTGTCTTGCCACCCAGCGGACACGGCTGTCTCTGCTCGGCTGGGACTTGACTTGCCTGTTCTTCAGCAGATTAGCCTTTTGAAATTGGTCTGTGGCATCTGTCCATGTGCTACAGCCTATGGCCCAGCCTCTGCATTTTGCCCTTACCTCAAGATGTCTACCGACACCTCCTCCCCCTGAGTCTAGCTCCCCATGTCTCCCCCATAATACGGCAGCTGGAAGGACAGATGCTGCCCTCAGCCATGGGGCTCCCTCTGGGCCATTCTTCTTCCTTTAATGGCTATAACTTTTCAGACCTCAGTTCAGTGGCCAGTTTTCCTTCCAAAACTAACCAAAGATTTATTCCAAAACTGTGTGGTTCTTACACAGCCTCTCTCATAGAGCACTGGGATTCATCCAACTCTAGGGAATAATGGATTTCCCACTTATTCCTCAAACTCCCTTTGCCTTCCCCACACTAACTGCCTCCTCTCCAGCCCTAAGACAATGCTCTAGTGCCAGGAAAAGAGCAAAATCCAGAAACTCTCCCCTCTAGCTTCTAGTTCATCTTCGCTCAGCTCTCCCATCCTACTCCTTCTCTTGGGGAAGGGTCTTCACTGGCCTCAGGGGTGTTCACTAGCACTTTGCAAGTGAGAATTCCAAAACATGATTTTGAACCAGAGCCTGTGGATTTCTTGGAATTTCTTGGAACCCAAACCCCCCAGGACAGACTTCATTAGAATGGTAATTTTGATGGTTAAGTTCATGTGTCACCTTGGCCAGGTGATGGTGTCCGGTTGTTTGGTCAAGCAAGAACTGACCTGATTGCTACTGTGAGGATATTTCGTGGACTTAAATCATCAGTAAGTTGATTGTATCTATGGCTGATTACATCTAAAATCAATTCAGGAGATCGCCTTCAACAGTGAGAGAAGTCACATTCAATTAGTTGAAGGTCTTAAAAGAAAAAGTGATGATTTCAGCAGTCAGAAGAGAGAATTTCCATCTCTACTTCAGCCAGCCATCTTCTCCTGGGGAATTCATCAAAAAGCCCTCATTGGATTTCTCAGCTTGGGGCCTGCCCTATGGAATTTGGACTTACCTATCCCCAGAGTTGCATAAGCCAATTCCTATAATAAATCCCATAATGTTTACGTTATATATGTGTGTATGTATATATACATATATATGCATATGCACCACCACCCATATAATCTCCTGTTGGTTCTGTTTTCCTACAGTACCCTGACTATTAGAGGAAACTTTTTCTCATCTCTTAGAGGGACCATGAAGAAGTTCCACACAACTGCTCAGTTCTACCAAAAACCTGTGGGGAAATTTAACAGGGACTTCTTTATGGACATTGATACAAGTTTCTTTGGAAAAAGAATATTCTTTCTTTAGGTTAGTAATTCTAAAGGTATCAGTTTCATTATCCTCCGTTTTGTAACAATAATTAAAGTAACACCCCTTTAAGGTCAGGAAAATAAAAAAGTAGATATATACTTCATAGTCACATATAATTTTTAAAAAAAGTCAATACCGTGTCCTAACTGTAATTTAAAGAAGATACAAAAAGGAAACATTGGTAATACTATCACATACATTTCACTAGAAAGTGTTCAGGTGGGACTGCCCGAGAAGACACAGTGAAGCAGCCAGATGTTTGCACCTAGGGGTATAATCACTGTGAGGTCAACCATCTACAAATACAGGCTGACACAGGTACGTTGTTTTGGCAACTTAAATACTACAGGTGGTTTTGCCATTGACAACACAATTCTCCAAAAAGTGAAAAATTACTTCATGTTTTACAATGAAATGAAAGTGCAGTCTTCCCTTGATTTACACAGGAGTTGCAGTCCTCAGCAATTCAGTATAACTAAAGAATCGTGCAAAAACATTCTGTATATCTGTATGTGATATGGAGCTGGGCTCTGGGATCAACAGTTGTAATGGTAGGGGATTCAAAATTTGTGTAGGAGGCTTAGCATACTTTGGCCTCTGTTCACTAAATGTCAGTAACCATCCTCCACATCATGGTGACAGGCAAAAAAAATCCCCACAAATTTCCAAAAAGAGTCCCAGGGAAGTGCTGTTGCTTTAAGACTTTGTTGTGTCTGGGACATTTTTAGAGCCTTCAGGGAGAATGAGAGGCACATACATTCATCTCTACTTTTCTGTGTGTGTGCGCGTGCGCATGCTCGCGTGCATGCTGGAGGATATCGTGAGGCTATTTTCTGGTCTTAAATAGTCAGTTGTGGACAGACCACAAGTCCACCCAAAAGTATACTATACAGACCCCTGAATTATGCAAAAGTCTCCCTTAGTTTCTGTTTCTCTTGCCATTAAAGAAATTTAATCTCTTAAAGGGGGGCAAAGTAAGGATAGAACCCAGGGGCCACTTTGTCTAAGAATCAGACAAAGAAAAGGAAATCAGTAAAGGAGCAGTCTTTAAGGATAAGGAAAAGTGAGGGAGCATGGTGTTATGGAAACCAAAGGGGGAGCACATTTTAAGAAGCAGCCAGGGGGAGAAGTCAATATGAGCTGAAGGTACACCAAGGAGCTCCAAGTTGAGAAGAACTTAGAAATATGGACAGGATTCAAGCAGGTGGAAGGGAGGGACTGGGCACTACAGTCCCTTTCCCTGGTGAAGAGGGCATAGCTAATAGGTAGACTACAGTTGGAGCCAAAAGTGTGGTCAATAGAGTTGGTTCCTGGAGATATAATTGGCTGGAGTCTCATGCCAGAGTAAAGATGCCCACAAAGTATTTGGATGGCACCAGAAATTTTCAGTTCTTTGTTGAAAGAATGGATATCTAAGATGCTCTGGGCTGCTCTCTGTCACTATGTATGCCCCTCCCATATCTGCTGGAGGGAATGTGGCACTCCCTGCAAATCCATTATTGGAAAAATGGTGCAGTCTTAGTCAACTGGTGACCTTCCCAGGTTCATGTAAGGTTATCCCCTCCTCTCCCTGGTGCCCACACCCAGTTTCCAATCTGTCAATAAGCCCTGTTTGTTCAATATGCAGCGTCCTCTGCTGGTACAAAGGCTCATCTACACTCATTGATGAGACTCACGTGGATCACTGCAAGGCAGAGGCTCCCAGAGACAGTAAGAAGGAGGGAGTATAATGTTTGGATATTTCTAAAACCTTCTTGGGAACAATACAAAGAGAATGACTTCTTCTTGGTACTGTTCTGTTGATTGTAAATACATAAAGAAGCAACTAAATCCTTTTTGGTCCAAAGAATCACTGGTAGTGAGAGTTCAGTCTTAAGCATTTTTTGAAAGTTTGAGTGACCCACTGAAAAGCTAGTATGGGCTCAGAAGCAAGAGCTGGAGCAGAGAAGGGATTTGAAAGCAGATCAGAGATGATGACTGAGGGTGAGGCCTGATGCTCACTTTCACTGAAGATGACCCACAGATTGTTGGAAGGAAGAGGGTCAGGCTTATGTTAGTGTGGAAGTTACCGAGGTTACTCAAAAGAAGAACTCCACCAAAGTCCAGCCCTCCAAAGATGGTAGAGGCTCCCTTGTGAGCAGATGAGTTAATCTCCATTGGAGATATGCAAGCACAGTGGCCTTTCCCCAGGCTGGGACGTTAGAGAGGATACTCAAGACTTGGTTGTGAAGTTGGGTCACTTCCAAACCTTACATCTCATGGCTCTTTCATGCTCCCATACTTTTCCGAAATCCCCCATGCTCTTCTTCCTCTCCTTTCCTTCTCCAAATTTCAGGTTCAACTTCTGAAACATTTTGACTAATTGTTAAAAAAAGCATAAAGGTTTGGTTTTAGTTTTAGCTGATCTGATGGGTGTTTTGGAGAACATTTTTATTTGTTCAGTTGAGAAAATGTTGGAGCCCAGTCATTGAGCATGGGTTGTTTATGGTTTGATTCAATTTTCTCAGGTTCCCGTTGTTCACCCAAGGGGAGCCTTGAGGGCTGGCAGATGGGGACTACAGTGGAGGTGAGGCCAGACTGGGTATGTACCTGCAGCCCTCTCCTCTCGACCATTCAGTTCTTTGTGGTTTAAACATACAGAAGAATATCCATCCAAAATCCTATTTGGGATGCTTTTTCATCAAGAAAGCTGCCCTTTGGTCAGACACCTAGAGGATTCTCCTGAGATTGTGTGTTACAGGGGCTGGGCCCTGTTGGAGTGAGTTGGGTGGAAGCAGGTTGGGGGCATCCATGGTCATCACTGAGAACCTGCATGGGGCAACCCTGGGGGGCATCTATTGGGAGAGTCAGTTCCAACTGGTTTCTTCTCTGGGTCTGGCCTACGGTAGGGGCTGTTGTTCTCCAAACACATCAAAATTGTACACATCTTTATGCTAGTAAGTCTTTGCAAATACTTCTCCATCTTCCTGAAGGTTCTTTTTTTATTCCTTTTCTGTGTGTTAAACTCTTATTCATCCTTTAAAAGTCACTTTATATATCCTCATTCCAATAACTCTCCCTTGGCTGCTGCATCACTTTTCTATTTATGTTTCCTTGGTTTCTGGTATGTACCACGAGCCATGTGTGGGAGCTGGTTTGCACTGGCTCGCAGAAGCCAATTGTGCACCTCTATTCCCAACGCTGTGTTCAGTAACATCATATTGATAGCTTTGAAATCAACCATGGTAGATGCATTTAAACCACAGAAATCATCAGGTCCTTCAAATTAGGGCTTTCCCTGCACCGGAGAACCGGTTGTTAAACATTTACCAGCACAGCACTGCCTTCCTCTGTTGCTGTGCATTTGCTTAGCTCCCTTGCTTAGGAGTCTCTTCCCTATGTGACAATGAGTTTTCCGAGAGTAGGGACTATGTCTTCTTCATCTCTTCATCCCTAGGATGCAGCAGAGTGTAGATTCCATAGCAGGTGATTAGTTAATTCTTGTTCAGTAAATTGGATGAACAATAAGCACTGGAGGCATTAAGAGGGAGGAATCACATCAGACCAGGCTGGTCAGGAGGAGATAGCATCAAGCTGGGTATTGGAGGATGGGAAGGTGGATGGTAGGTGGGACCCTGGTGATGTTACCAATTCTACTGCAAGGGAATTCTTGTCAGAGAAGAAAATCCAAGGAGGCAATCTCCACTTTTGGTGGCAGTCACCTGTCTGCATGCAGAGGCATGCATGAGATAAGGACTGAGCTGAAGCCATCTTGCCCCCTGCCCCAGCTCGAGGTCTTTAATTAACCTCAAATAATTGGAAGATGGGAAGGGGTGTGTGGGAGGACGGGTCACTGACTTAGATTTCTAGACCTAACAATCTATATATTCCTACTCTCCATGCAATGGGGGTAGTTGGCTAGTTCCTTTGGTTATCAATCCTGAGTTTCTCCTGTTTTCAGCACAATTGATTTCCTTTTGTCCTACGCCTGGTGGAGCTAGAAGAACATTCTAGGCAAATAGAGAAGATGACACACTACCTCTGTGTCCCTGAAGGGTGAATGGGATGATCCTGCGGTGGAAACCACCCATTATCAGCATTCACAGATTAAGATTTGAGTGTCTTCACTCGCACTGTGCTGCTGGGGCATGCATGCTTGAGATTAGAGAAACTCCTCTGGGCTCCAGGTGTGCCCGTTTTTTGGCTCCCTTCTCTTCAGTAATACTCTCTCTTGGCTTGATAAATAAGGTTTCTAAAGTGAGGACCTCAGGCTTTGGGGCAAGATGATATGGCAGGAGCTGCATGCCACCTCGTTGGCACTTGTGGCCTGCCACGTGCCACCATGCACTGGCAGGACCAGGGCCTATGCAGCCTATGCCATAGCAGGACAGTCACCAGCTGGTTGTTGTCGATGGTCCAATGGAGCAAGGGCTAGATTATCTTGCCCCTGGACCCACCCTGTTGGTGTAACTAGGAAGGAGCACAGGGTTGATGCCTTAACAGCCCTGGGGGAAGCTGCAATGAAAGGCTTAGAAGTTGCAAATGTTTGTATGTATTGTGAGAATTTTGATTTTTACCCACAATAAAAAAAAAAACAAAAAAAAACAAAAAAAAAAAAACGCAGTAAAAAAAAACAAAAAAACAAAAAAACAACTTCCTTTATCTGTGGTTTTATATCAGTGGGACAGAGTCAATCCCAACTTTATATTTATATTAAAGCAGAACAAGTTGTAGTTTTAGCAAAAAAAAAAAAAAAAAAAAAAACCCCTAAGGGACACAGCGCCGCTTTTTTTTTTTTTTTTTTTTTTAAGATTTTATTTATTTATTCATTTATCCCCCCCTTGCTGCTTGTGCTCAACGGGTCAGCCAACCACGCCGTGCGGGCGGGCCTGCCCTCACCAGGAGGCCCCGGGAACCGAACCCGGGGCCCCCCATATGGTAAACGGGAGCCCCACTGATTGAGCCACAGCCGCTTCCCTACTTCCTATTTTCCATCACTATGGGCCATTGAGTGTTGAGGCTGTTCTACCGAGGCCTTTTCTAGCTTTGAAGTTCAAGGCTGTCAGGGGTGTGTGGCTTAGACTGTCACTCTTTAGTCATGCAAGTCACCGAACCTCAGTTTCTTCATCTTAAAAATGAAAGCATTAGTCGGGCGGCATCTGGCCTATTTCTAAGCTGCTATATTGTACAGATCCCAGAATGGGATGGAGAGCCGCTCAGAGGGGCAGAGCACTACAGTGAAGCTCTCCGTGATGAGCAGCGAATTAGGTGGAAGACAGTGGAGTGAGAGGATCCTGGGGTCTGAAGACGTTGGGACTAGTCCTACGCTTGTCACATTACTCATCTTGTGATCTTGGGCAGGGCTCCTCACTCTCTGAGAGGCTCAGTTTGCTCGTGTGTGAAGTGGGGATGTTAACATTGCCCTAGTTATTTCAGAAGGGGATGGCAAATTGAACGACACGTGCGAGGGGAATCTGAAGAGTTGCCATGGATGACGTTCCTTGACGTCCTTGAGAAGGCAGCTGAGCGTGGAGGGGCAGAGATGCTGAGCAGGGTGGGGTCCCACTCCCTACTCTCCCCCGTAGCTTCGTTGTTGTGGACTCAAAGCATTCAAGAATTCTCCTTTTAAAAGAAATACTCATCCGCGTGGGGAGAGCTCATCAGCACCAGCTCATCACCACCAGCTCTGTAGCTGATGGCCAGTTACTGCCTGAGCAGGGATGAGCTGACCGCCAGCTGGACCACGTTGGGGAAAGGACAGGAGCTTCTGGGGGTGGGAGGGGTTGGGAGGTGCACAGTCCGATGGCAAGATGCAGCCGAGGACATGACATTGTTTTTATTTTATTACCACCCTGTTGGGATTTCTAGGCATTTTCTACATTTCTGCTGACAATAGGAAAGGAGAAACATTTACTTTGTGCTGGAAATTGTGCTAAGTGCTACATGCATTATTTCATTTATTTTCATATCAATCCTCTGAAGTAAGTCTACTTACTTCATTAATTTCAATACTTACTACTACTGTCCCCACTTTACAGATGAGAAAATGGAGGCCAAAAGAGTAGGTAACCCTTCCAAGGTCCAGAAGCTAAGATGTGATTGGGCTGGGATTCCATCCAGGTGGGCCTAACATAATTCATGTCCTTAACCAGTGTACAATACGACCTTTGTTTATTACAAGGCTCTGGGCAAGGGTAAATCATCATTATAGCTTTTCTACCCTAAACAGAGACTCCTTCAGAACCTTTCCTCTCAGGACACTGGAGTCCTTTTTATACAGCAAGAGAAGACAAGGAGGAGACCCAAAGGTCCAAGTTTTGAAAGTCCAGGGTTTGTACCACCCAGTTTAGAGCAGAGCAGTTCTGTATCGCACCCAGCCTCAGAAGCTTCCTTCTCATTATTTTTCACTTTCAGGATCCTCGTGGAAGATGCCAATGAGCCATGTCCTCTCAGTTTTTTGATGGGGCCCCTGGTCTGCCCTGGTGCTGGGGTGCTGCTCCCCACAAATACCAGGCAGAGAGCCGAGTGCCCCTGCTGGACCTCCAGCAAGGACACCTTCCTGGCATCTCCCACCTTATCATCAGGTCTAACCTAAATCCTGCCTCCTGCCATCGCCTGGCATTTTCCTTTCCTCCAGCTCTCAGGGGAAACAGGGGGAGACAGCTTACTCCTTGGCGGGTGACTGTCCTGGTTTTAGGGCAAAGGCAAAGCCTGCTTTTCCAAGCACAGCAAGAAAGATAACCTAAGGAGCCAGCTTGCTCTGGCATGACGTCCCCCAATTTGGTGTCTGGGAAGCAGGTGTACTCAAGAAGGGAGAGGATGCCAGGCAATAGTGCAATGGGTCTGGGTGAGGGACTGGGAGTGTAGGAAATAAGGATTAGGAAGATGCAGAGAAATTCTGGGGTCCCAGCTGAGCTCACTCTGTGTCGGCTGAGGGAAGTGGAGGTGCAAGTATGAAGGGTAAGAGCCCAGCCCTCAAGGATGTGGGAGCTGCTCAGCAACCGACAGCCTGGGCGCTCTTTCACTCGCTTGTCCTGCTTCCTTACCAGCTCCTTCCCCATCCACCTGGGTAGGGTTGGGCATGACTCCCACCTCGGGGTCTTCCCCTGCATGGCCCCAGGACACCAAGCTCTCCATCTCCTAGCCTTCCCAAAACAGCCGAGACCCCCTCCCCACGGAGGCTTTGGGGGCTTCGGTACAATACAGGGGGCAGCTCCCCGAGCAGTGCCCTTGATTGACCCCTCACTTCCCGTGGCACCCGGTGCAGGGCTCCAGGGATGGGGCAGGGCAAGTGCCTCTCCTGCTAGCTCTTCTTGTTCAAGGTGCATCAGGGGGCAGTTCCAAGCTTTGCTTTTGTGTCGGTGCCCATGCCCCAAAGAGAGCAGGACGTGGGCCTCTTTTTTTTTTTTTTTTTGGATGAATCCTCTGTTTTGGAAGAATATTCAAGGTGGTGCACCATACTTGTGGGAGATGTTTTTGGTTAAAAATCAAAATTTTCACAATACATACCAACATTTGCAAAATGATATATAAATATATATGCATATATGTGCATTTGCTTACAAAAATGTTATTTATATATATATATATATAAATATATTTTAAGAGGTGCTTAGGTTACCCAAAATATTACACGGAACCCACTGGGATCCCCATGTTGCCCACCTCCCACACCTCCCACCACATCCCACACAAACATCTCCCACAAGTATGGTGCACCACCCTCAATGGACTTACACATCCTGGGGCCTTGCCACCAACCATAGACCACAGTTCACACCGTAGACCACACTCTTTCCCACACAGTTCTGAGTGGTGTGTGCTGATTTAAAATGGCCTACATCCGTTGCCACAACGGTACTCAGGACAACCTCCAAATCCCAAAGAAGTCCCTCTATTTCAACTGCTCGTCCCCTCCCGTCCCCAAAAGTGTCAAGTGGCCACTGGCTCCACCTCACTGTTATAATTTCTTCCATTGCTAGAATCACCATATGTGAACAACAGAATACCATCAAGTCCACTCTAGTCCATAGTTCTTCCCCCAATCCTGAGGGCCTGGAATGGTGATGTCCACTCCACCTCCAAGTGAGAGAGGGCTTATATCCCATGGATATGGTGGGTGGGATGATCTTGCCTGCAGATGCAGGCCCTCTCCATTCCCTGGGATGGCTGTTGCCCATCGTTGTCTCCTCACCAGGTGACTTGGATGAGTCCATTGAGCTGTAGGGTAGGAGTTGCAGCTCCACTGAGGTTCCATGCACACCTGGCACATAGGTAGGCCAGAGGCTCCAGTCTCTGGAAGTATACCTAAAAACTTCATCATCACATATAGGTTTGAATAGAAGGGACTGATGAACCATGTGCAGGGAGGACTTATTTGAGTCCAATTCTGTCACTCTCAGGAGCAAAGATTCCAAAATAGAGCCCACTGATAAGGCATCAGTCTCTGGGTCTATCCCCACTTATATAGGACCTGGGTGTCTCCAGAGCTCTCAGGAGCCCCTCTGTGTGGGGTGATAGGCACTTAGATGTTCTATGAGCTCCTACTGAGGTGTGCGTAAGAGTTACCTCTGGGATGACCTCCTGACTCTCTTTGAAGTCTCTTAGCCACTTGAACTCATTTGTCTTTCCATTTTCCCCCTTTAATTCAAGGTCTTTTTCCAGTTGCGTTGCCAGTTGGCACTTGGTATTAATCCCTTGTTGCCAGGAAGGCTCATCCCCGGGAGTCATGTCCCACATTGAGGGGAAGGTAATGCAATCATGTGCTGAGTTTGGCTTAGAGAGAGGCCACATTTGAGCAACAAGGAGGCTCTCAGGTGGCAACCCTTAGGCACCCCACAACTGCAGGCTAAGTCTCAGTTACAAGAGCAAAGACTCACAAGGGTAGTCATCAATAAAAAGAACACATCAGTGGGTCATCCTCTTTTGACAGACACTGTCCCTGCACTCAGAGGACTATTGCTGCTCCCTTGGAGACTGTAGCAGAGCTCTCCAGGCTAGGAATTCAGATTCCCTCATTTATTGTGTGATTGTCCACCCATCGTGACCATGCCCCATCTTTTGATCTTTTGAACGATTTTGTATATCTTTCATGTATATTTGGATGAACTAATTCCCATGAAACCCCCCTCCCAGACACCCCCCACCAATAATCCCCTGCAGTACCCATTGTAACCCTTCTGTGATCCAAATCCTCCATGAACATGTAGTCCATAAAATAATCAAATACACTTACTAGGAAAAAGAAACAAGCATGATAAGCTTACATGCAAGAGACAAACATAAGGAAACTCAGGGGAAAAAAAAAAAAAAAGAAAAGAGAAGGAAAAAAAACAAATAATCAAACAAAAAACAAAACAAAATAAAATATAATTAGTGGATTGGGACATTCTAAAAATGGGCAAAAAAGCAAAGGAAATGCCTTAAAAAATATATATATATATTCATTTTTTTTCCTTTCTCTTTTCTTTTCTTTCCTTCCTTTCATCACTGTGTTATCGGATGTCTGATGTGCCGTGACACCTTCCCCCTCTCAATCCCCATTGTCTCCCAATTTTTCATTTAATTTTCAAAGAAGTTTTAGGTCACAGCAAAGTCACACATGGAATAACAGAGACTCCCAGATACCAAACCACCCCCCTTCCGCACCCCATATTAACCCCCCCCCTTTTTTGATGTTAGCATTGTTATAACTGTTATACAGATAGCAAATATAGCAACTAAACATTGTCAATGATTTACAGTATAGTTTACAATTTAGATGATACAGTTTAATAATTTTGATGATATTTACCATGTCCTGTGTCCATTACTGTAAGGTAATGAAAAACCTTCCCCATGACCACCAAACACCCCATTAGATCTTGACTGTTCCCTTCCCCCCAGCCCCCCAGGGCCCATGATACCACCCTCTCCCGACCCATGGAATGTCAAGATTCACAGTTACATGCCCTGGGGATTTGAACCTGCCCTTCCTAATCCACCCACCCGCCAGTGCTGCACCATCAAACCCAGGAACACCACCACTCATCTGCCCCATCCCCCAACATGCAACCACACTCTATCCCATTACCATAGATTATGTCCATATGGGTGATGGCTCAAAGCCTGCTCTTCTCTTACTCTCCTTTGTTAACCTATCTTTCAGACAATGGTTCTCAGAGACTGCTCACTTTCCTCAGTTCAGATCAGTGAGGTCATATACTGTTCATCCTTCAGTGCCTGGCTTGCTTCGCTCAACATAAGGTCTTCAAGATTCATCCACGTTATTCCATGTGTTAGCACTTTGTTCCTTCTTACAGCTGAGTAATATTCCATTGTATGTATGTACCATATTTTGCTTATCCATTCGTCTGTTGATGGGCACCGGGGCTGATTCCAACTTTTGACAATGGTGAACAATGCCGCTATGAACATTGGTGTGCATATATCTGTTTGTGCCTTTGCTTTCAGTTCTTCTGGGTATATATCCAGCAGTGGAATTGTTGGATCATACGGAAGATCTATTGTTAGTTTTCTGAGGAACTGCCAAACTCTCCTCCACAGTGGCTAGACCATACCGCAGTCCCACCAGCAGTGGATGAGGGTTCCTATTCCTCCACATCCTCTCCAACATTTAGTGTCTCCTGTTTTTTTAATATCTGCCATTCTGATGGGTGTAAGATGGTATCTCATTGTAGTTTTGATCTGCATTTCCCTGATAGCAAGCGATGTTGAGCATTTTTTCATGTGCTTTTTACCATTTGTATTTCTTCCTTGGAGAAGTGTCTTTTCAGGTCACTTGCCCATTTTTTAAATGGGTTGTTTGTCCTTTTATTTTCAAGGTGTAGGATTTCTTTATATATGCAGGATATTAGGCTCCTATCAGATATATGATTGCCGAATATTTTTTCCCATTGGATAGGCTGCCTTTTTATTTTCTTAATAACATCCTTTGAGGTGAAGAAGTTTTTAATTTTGATGAGATCCCATTTATCTATTTTTTCTCTTGCTGCTCGTGCTTTGACTGTGAAGTTCATGAAACCATTTCCTATTACAAGGTCCTGTAGATGCTTCCCTACATTATCTTCCAAGGTCTTTATGGTTTTGGCTCTTATATTTAGATCTTTGATCCATCTTGAGTTGATTTTTGTATAAGGTGTGAGATGATATTCTTCTCTCATTCTTTTGGATATGGATATCCAGTTCTCCAAGCACCACTTGTTAAAGAGGCCATTCTCTCCCAACTGAGTGGGCTTCATGGCCTTGTCAAATATCAGATGACTGTATATGTGAGGATCTATATCAGAACTCTCAATTCGGTTCCATTGGTCAGTAGGTCTATCCTTGTGCCAATACCATGCAGTTTTTTTTTTTTTTTTTTTTTTTTTTAAAGATTTTATTTATTTATTCATTCATATCCCCCTTGCTGCTTGTGCTCGCTGGGTCAGCCAACCACGCCTGTGCAGGCGGGTCCGCCTTCACCAGGAGGCCCCGGGAACCGAACCCGGGCCTCCCATATGGTAAACAGGAGCCCTACTGATTGAGCCACAGCCGCTTCCCGATACCATGCAGTTTTGATCACTGTAGCTTTGTAGTATGTTTTAAAGTCAGGTAGTGTGATACCTCCAACTTCATTTTTCTTTTTCAATATATCTGTGGCAATTCGGGGCCTCTTGCCTCTCCAAATATATTTTGTGGTTAGTTTTTCCAGTTCCTTAAAAAATATAGTGTTGACTTTTATTGGGATTGCATTAAATCTGTAGATTAGTTTGGGTAGGATAGACATCTTGATGATGTTTAGTCTTCCTACCCATGAACAGGGAATATTTTTCCATTTATTTAAGTCTTCTTTGATTTCCTTTAACAGTGTTGTGTAGTTTTCTGTTTATAAGTCCTTTACATCTTTAGTTAAATTTATTCCTAGGTATTTGATTCTTTTATTTACTATTGTAAATGATATTTTTTTTCCTGATTTCTTCCTCAGTTTGCTCGTTATTGGTGTACAGAAATGCTACTGATTTTTGAGCATTGATCTTATAGCCTGCAACATTACTGAACTCCTTTATAAGTTCTAGAAGCCTTGTTGTAGATTTCTCAGGGCTTTCTGTGTATAGGATCATGTCATCTGCAAATAATGAAATTTTTACTTCTTCTTTTCCAATCTGGATGCCTTTTATGTCCTTTTCTTGTCTCAGTGCTCATGCAAGTACTTCTAAGACAAAGTTAAATAGGAGTGGTGACAGTGGGCATCCTTGTCTTGTTCCCGATCTCAGAGGGAAGGCTTTTAGGATTTCACTGTTGAAAATGATGTTAGCTTTGGGTTTTTCATATATACCCTTTATCATTTTCAGAAAGTTTCCATCTATTCCTATCTTTTGTAGTGTTTTTATGAGGAAAGAGTGCTGTATTTTGTCGAACGCTTTTTCTGCATCTATAGAGATGATCATGCGATTTTTTTCTTTCAATCTGTTTATGTGGTGTATTACATTGATTGATTTTCTTACATTGAACCATCCTTGCATACCCGGGATGAAACCCACTTGGTCATGGTGTATAATCCTTTTGATATGTTGTTGAATGTGATTAGCAAGTATTTTGTTAAGGATTTTAGCATCTAGGTTCATTAGAGAAATTGGTCTGTAATTTTCCTTTCTTGTGGTATCTTTATTTGGTTTTGGTATTAGGGTAATGTTGGCATCATAGAATGAGTTAGGTAATATTCCTTCTACTTCTATTTTTTGGAAGAGCTTAAGTAGAATTGGTGTTAGCTCTTTCCGGAATGTTTGGTAGAATTCAGCTGTGAAGCCATCTGGTCCTGGACTCTTCTTAGTTGGGAGGTTTTTAATGACTGAGTCTATCTCTTTACTTGTAATTGGACTGTTGAGTGCATCTATTTCTTCTTTCATCAATGTCGGCTGTTTGTGGGTTTCTAGAAACCTGTCCATTTCCTCTAAATTGTCAGTCTTGTTGGCATATAATTTTTCAAAGTATCCTCTTATGATACTCTTTATTTCTGTGGGGTCACTAATGATATCACCTTGCTCTTTCCTTATTTTATGTATTATCATCTGTTCTCTCTTTTTCTTTGTTAGTCTGGCTAAGGGTTTGTCAATTTTGTTGATATTCTCAAAGAACCAACTTTTGGCTTTGTTTATTGTTTCCAGTGCTTTCTTATTCTTTATTTCATTTAGTTCTGCTCTAATCTTTGTTATTTCCTTCTTTCTACTTCCTTTAGGTTTAGTTTTTGTTGTTTTTCCAATTCCTCCAAGTGTGCAGTTAGGTCTTCAATTTTAGCTCTTTCTTCTTTTTTAATATATGAATTTATGGCTATGAACTTCCCTCTCAGGACTGCTTTCGCTGCATCCCATAGATTTTGATATGTTGTGTTGTCGTTTTCATTAGTTTCAAGGTAGTTACTGATTTCTTTTGAGATTTCCTCTTTGACCCACTGTTTATCTAAGAGTGTGTTGTTTAACTTCCATATCCTTGTGCCTAACCTGTTTCTCTGGCCCTTAGTGATTTCCAACTTCATTCCGTTGTGGTCAGAGAAATTACTTTGTATAATCTCAATCTTTCTGAATTCATTGAGTGTTGTTCTGTGGCCTAGCATGTGGTCTATTTTGGAGTATGTTCCATGTGCACTGGAGAAGAATGTAAATCCCGCTGTATTTGGGTGTAGTGTTCTGTATATGTCTATTAAGTCCAGGTCTTCTAATGTATTGTTGAGTGCCTTAGTTTCTTTATTGATTCTCTGTCCAGATGTTCTGTCTAATGATGATAGTGGTGTGTTGAAGTCCCCTGCTATAATTGTAGAGGCATTTATTTCTCCTCTTAGTTTTTCCAGAGTTTGCCGCACGTATTTTGAGGCACCCCGATTAGGTGCGTAAATGTTGATGATTGTTCTCTCTTCTTGAGAGATTACTCCTTTTACTAATATGTAGTGTCCATCTTTGTCTCTTACAATAGTTTTGCATTTAAAGTCTATTTTGTCTGATATTAGAATAGCTACTCCTGCCCTTTTCTGGCTATTGTTAGCTTGTAAAATGGTTTTCCAGCCATTCACTTTCAGCCTCCTTGAATCCCTGGGTCGAAGGTGGGTTTCTTGTAGACAGCATATAGATGGATCATATTTTCTTATCCATTCTGCCAGTCTGTGTCTTTTGATTGGTGAATTTATTCCATTAACATTCAGTGTTATTACTCGTAACGAATTTCTTACTTCAGCCATTTTTTCTTTGGGTTAATGTATGTCATATGTTGTTTTGTTTCTCTTTTTGTCTTTTCAGTTGTTTTTAAACTCTCCTCCAACTCTCTCTCCCTTGTTTTTTCCTTTCAACTTGTAGAGATTCCTTTAGTATTTCTTGAAGTGCTGGTTTCTTCTTGACATACTCTCTTAATTTCTGTTTATCTGTGAATATTTTGAACTCGCCATCATTTTTGAATGCCAATTTTGCTGGATAGTGAATTCGTGGCTGGAAGTTTTTTTCTTTTAGTGTTTTGACTATGTCATACCACTGTCTTCTTGCCTCCATGGTTCCAGCTGAGAAATCAGCACTTAATCTTATTGTGCTTCCCTTGTATGCGATGGTTCTCTTTTCTCTTGCTGCCTTGAGTATTTTGTCTTTGTCTTGAGCATTGGACATTTTGATAAGTATATGTCTTGGAGTTGGCCTGTTGAGATTTATACTATTTGGGGTGCGCTGTACTTCCTGGATCTGCACATCCATCTCTCTCAATAGAGTTGGGAAGTTTTCAGCCATTATTTCCTTCAACACTCTTTCTGTTCCCTTTCCCTTCTCTTCTCCTTCTGGGATGCCCATAATGCGTATATTTGTGCATTTTGTATTATCGGTTAATTCCCTGAGTCCATACTGGATTTTTTCTATCTTTTTGTCTATCTGTTCTACAATCTCTTTGATTTCAGCTGTATTGTCTTCCATATCACTAATTTTTTCCTCTGCCTGTTCAAATCTGCTGCCATGTGAGTCCAGCGTCTTTTTCATTTCTTGGCTTGTGCCATTGTTCACCATCATATCCATTACCTTTTTAGGCATGTTTGCTATTTCTTCAGTATGTTCTCCCAGTGTCTTCTTTATATCCTTAATCTCTTCCTTCAGTTCTTTAAGTTGGTCCATGATATTTGTTTGGATAGCTTTGATTAGTTGTTTGATGTTCTGCATTGCTTCCTGGTTTTTATTTTGTGCATTGGACTGGTCCATGTTTTCCAGTTTCTCAGAGTCATTTGTATTTTTTTGTTGCCCTCTGGTGATCATATTATCTTGATGGGTTTGTTCAGTTGATTAGCTTTTCTCTATGCTCTAGAATTTAATTTAGCTGTTGGTTCTGCGTGTGAGTTAAGTTTTCTCTTTGGCAGTTTTTCTTCTTATTTTATTACCTTGCTTCTTTCTATGTTCCCTTGGAGGCAAAAGGTTAGGGCCAGAGGAATCAAAAGATGTAAGGAAGGCAGAAGGATAATAGTAATATTGATAAAAGTTAGAAGAGGGGCAAAATGAGACTTAATGAGATGAATATTTAACTTGTGTAGGCAGTGTAGAGTACTAGGAAAAAATGTGGAGTTCCTACAATGGACTGGGAAAACAAGTGGAGGAATACATATATAGTGATTTAGAAGGCTAGAATTATGAGGAGGGAGAGAAATAGTAAAGAAAGGTCTGAAAGGAAAAAATTAATACTAATAAAAAAAAAAAAGAAGAAAACAAAATAGATGGGATAGAAATTGACACCCTTAAGTTGTGGGCCTATGAAAAAATGTTGTCTCTAAGAGCCACAACAGAAAACAGAAGGCAGAAAGATGCAGGAAGGATAAGTGATAGTTTGTAATACAGAATCAATATATACAGCGAGTGGGAAATTACTGAAAAAGAAGCCTAGCAAGGAAGTGACAAGCTGGCAGCACCTAATTAAAAAAAAAAAAAAAGCAGAAAAAAGAAAGGGGGGAGGAAAGAGGAAAGAATAGCAAGAGACCAGAAAGAAACAGAGAGAAACCAAAGATCCACACAGGCAAGCAGTCAAACAGAGCTAAGGGGGATCAATGATTCCCCTAGGGTCCACGTGGATCCTTCCTGCCTACTTGTGTTTATTAATCAATTTTCACACAGGGTTCTATATGCAGGTCCTGAAGCAGCTTTTAGCTATTAAACTAAATTATAAAGAATTTATTTTTCATTTGTTGAAGCGACCTTCTCACTTTTTAAAAAAAATTTTTTTTTTTTTTTAGCGAAATGCAGGACCCAAAATAATTCCTCCTCTAGACCAACCCCCTTACGGAAGTGACCCTAGGCTGGGCCTGTGGAAATTAATCAAGCACGTCCCACTTTCTGGACTCCCCAGGTTAGCTGTAGCTCTGATGTTAGTCAGTGAGGAGTGCTAAAGACGGCCAATTCCGCCCCTTCTGGAGCCGAGCTTGAGCGTCACCGGGCTGCTAAGTAAATCAGTTTGAGTGCAGATTCGCGTCTGCTCTCAGCCTGATGCTGCTTCAGGTCAGCTTATCTGCTCCCCAAAGCTCTTTTGGGAAGTGTCCCTTCTTCCTGGCTCCGCAGCAGCCCGGGTCTTATCCCTGGGTCACTAGGGAAATCAGCTCCATTCCCCGACCAGAATCCCCGCTCCGGTTCACCGAGTGCTGATTAGCTCGGTTGTTCTATTCACACAAGGTCCAAGGGGTGCCAGGCAGCCAGATCCCCAGAAAATAAAACTTTTTTGCCCTGTTCGCGGCTCCAAATGGCCGTTTAATTTAATTTTATTTTTCCTCCCTAACTGCGGGGCTCAGCCGTCTGTGCCAATCACCACCGGCAGCCTTAAAACTCATGAATCTCTACCGTTCCGTCCATGCCGTTGATCCGCGCAGATAGATGTCCCAAGCTTCTCACTCCATGCGTGCACAGCACAGACCCCCGGGCAGGACCCCATCCACAATCCGCCTTGTTCTGGGAGCTTGCAGTGTGTGCCCTCCTACACTGACACCATCTTGGCCCCTCCTCGGAAGTGGGCATTTTAACTGTGCTTTCAGCAAGGTCCTTAGTTGTTGCCCGCTGGCTCACTCAATGGCATAACAAAGGGGCCTTGAGCTGAATTCACATCTGGGATGAAGGAGAAGGAGCCCCATCTTTCTAGCTTGTGACATATGGCCTCCCTGGGACTCAGAGCAGAGGAGGGGACCTCCCTTCTTCCTCACTCCCCGTCTGTCATACATCCTTCCTCCCCTCTCCCCATCATCACTCTGGACCCATGGCAATTCCCCTCTCTCCTCTGTGCTGGCCCACCCACCATCTCCATCCTCTGGGCCATGAGCAGATCCCAGAGCCTCCTGACATGGTGGCAGCCTCTCCACGCATGCCCCGAAGCACAGCTGGGAAACAGTGGACCAAGAGATGCAAACCAGTCAGAACATTTTTGGGGCAACATCAGGTGCTGAAGCTGGTTCTGGGAACCAGGGCCAGGGGCAGGTGGGGAGAAAAGTGGAGATGCAAGGTCAAATCAGGACAGGAGGTTTAAATATATTTGGGTCACAGGCCCCTCTGAGGATCTGAAATATTCCTTTCCTTTCCTGGGCAAAACTGCACACATTCATGTAAACATCCAATTTTACAAGAAACTCCCTAAAGCCCAACCGTGGACCCATTATGGGTTGCTCCATGGACCCTGTTTAAGAGCTAGCTTTGGGAGTTTGTGACCCCACTTGAGAGAGCTGTATAATAAATAAGGGGAAGGAAGGCACAGGTGTGACAGTGTGAGCAAGCACAGAGTTAGGGAGTGTCGCTTCCAGTGGGGCCATTGGCAACAGCTCTCCTGCAAAAGGGAATTTTGAGCAGGGGAGAGATGAGGGAGGAGAAAGAGGCAAATGTTGGGGGGCGAGGACAGAGGAAGGTGGCCTTTCCAAATCATCAGCCATCTGGTGTCTCTGGAGAGACCCTGGGAATCTCTGGGATGAACAGAACCAACTTGTGTCCTGGGCGCAGGCCCTGGCTTTGCAACTCATAACCTGTATAATTACAGTAAATCCCTTGATGCGCCTGTGCCTCAGTTTCCCCATCTGTAATAATTCTTATCTTATGGGATCATTAGATTAAATGAGACCAGGAATGTAAAAACAAACAAACAAATACACACCTGGTAAAGGACAAAGTAAATAGCAAAAGGGAACTATTTAGAGCCAAGGGACCAAACAGGTGGACAAACTGCTTCTGCCCCCTCCAGGGGTCAATAACTCAAGATGCTGCCCAAGTTGGAGGGGATCCCAAAGGAGACCTGCTCAGCCAAACATGACACTCCCTTTTGTTTTCTGAGGATGAAAGTACTTGTGCTTGTGCAGAACAGGGCAAAGGAAAATGTCAGCAGTGACGTGGTTTCGTGGATTTGCTTAGACAATCTGCATCACATCATCCCCATCATAAAATTCTGTCATTATCGTTTCTTTCTTTCTTGCCCGAGAAGCATCATTTCTGCCTAATAGTGAATGGCATAGAGTTAAACCTTCAACAGAGAGAAATGCAGTTATCATCCTGGCTTTCTGGGGGCTTCCAAAGCAAGGACAGCCCACCAATTCACGGACACCTTAGTGGGTCTCTAGATGACAGGCCCTGACCAGTGGGTGTGGCTGTCTGGGTCCCACTCTGAACAGAGGTGGGTGTGTGTGGGGGGATGTCCAAGGAAGTTCTCAGCTATTACACTCCAGTGTTTAGGTGCCAGCTGAAATACTAACTGGGAGGGTTGGAGGGGAAGGTGGTATTCCATACAGACCTACCTCCCGCCACACCCCAAGGATCTTCTTCGAGAAGATCAATGAAATTTCCATCTTTGGGTTTTACTCTGTGTGGAAGACACATAGCACTGAAGCACACAAATAGATGAAGCAGGCATTTAGATAAAGGCCAGAAACAGCAAAGGCATTTCTCTCCAAGCGAGGCGAGTCTGGAGATTTTACACTCTCAGAGACTCCAATCTTCTCTGCATGGAGCCGCATCGCAGGAAGTAAAGTCCTTGGCCTGGTCTCAGGCCTGCTTGTGAGCCCTGCTGCCCAAGGAAAGAGAAAAAATAAAACAAGAAGCAACAGACCTGGATTTTAACTGCTTTTTGGGCTTTTGGGGGTGGTGAAATATTTCAGAAAGGCAACTTGATCAACTCTATTTCTAGGCAACTTTGAGAAACAAAAACTTAAACACTCAACCAGCTTACAAGTTGGGGTATCAAGACATCAGTGGAGCAAAGACCTCAATACAAGAGCCAGAACTATAAATCAGACCTCTCAGACCCGACTTGCCCAATCCTGAGAGCATTTCTCAGTTCCTGCCTGACAACAAAACTCCCCTTACCAGACTGTCCTCCTTCCTCTCTGGCTTCACTCTGCCTGCTTTGCTGCTGCCATTTCCTCTCTTGCCCCTCAGGGAGAAAATAAATGAAAGAAGGGCCTGCACCTTTTGTTTTCCAAGTTCTCCGAGGGTTTGTTTCAGCTCCCAAGGCTTCTGCTCTTAATGTCTTCTGGAAGCACAAACTGACGTCTGAACTGGAGGACCCTCAGGGATCTCTAGTCAAATGCCTGCATTTTACAGATGAGAGAGCCAAGGCTCAAGAAGGCCAAGGGATGCCCTCAGGCTCTGGAGTTAGTTGGTTGCAGGGTTGCAATTAGAATGTAGCTCTTCTGACTCCTCATCTGATGCTCTTTCCATTCTTGTTGGTTTCCAAAAACAGGTGCGCAAAGGGAGGCCCAGCCAGGGAGGTGATGTGCCAAGCACACAGCTGTTTCTGGCAGAGGGACTCCACCTTTACTCGTAAATACGCTCTTTCCAGTTTATCACACAGCTCCCCTTATAAAAGTACTACTAAACAGAGACATATATACTGCTTTGAATACCCAATGGGCTTGGAAGTATGTCTACAGCTCATAAAAATATAATTTGTGCCATAAATGGAGCACATCCCAAATGAATGATTGTACTAGCTCCATTAAATGTAAGTGAACTGTGTAAGGAGCAATGGTTTCACTTCCTCTTTTAGAGCTGAAAAACCCTTTAAAGAAGCGTTTGGAAGACCCATAGTTTTTGATACCAAAAAAAAAAAAAAAAAAAGAAATCTGCCCAGAGATATTGAAGTTACCTTTTTTTTTTTTCTTGATAAATATCTTTGTAGTAGGAGGCGGGTCATCCAGAATCAAGCCATTGTCCAAAAGTAGACATTGCATAACCCAAAGCTCTGAAGGTGTCTCTGACAACTTTGTTGCATATCCAGGCACAGAAACCAAAGTTTGCAAGGACCAGGGCAGACTGCAAGCTGCTGAGGAGTACCACGTACAAAAGGGCCCTCAGGGGGAAAGAGAGAGCGAGAGACCACAGCAGAACT
Source organism: Tolypeutes matacus (assembly GCA_026826555.1). Classification (NCBI taxonomy): domain Eukaryota; kingdom Metazoa; phylum Chordata; class Mammalia; order Cingulata; family Chlamyphoridae; genus Tolypeutes; species Tolypeutes matacus. The sequence goes on from JAKSZT010053897.1 coordinate 2,092,195, forward strand.
GTTGGCAAGAGCTGTGCACACTCAATCCAGTTTCTGTTGGCTGGGCCACCTAAACATAAAACAGACATTTCTGGATTGACCCACCTTTCTGGAATGATCCCATCTGGGTCCCTGGGATGGGATACCCTAATGGGGAAGAAACTGGAGGCAGATAAACCTCACAGGAAAAAAAAAAGGGAGGGAAGAGGGTGTTAAATGGAACTGCTGTAAGACAGGATGAGTCCCAGAACTGAACAGTGTAAGGAAAAGAGGGCATGGAGTGAGGGAGATATTTTAAACGAATCATAGGAGCTGGGGAGAAAGTTCTGCACAAAAACAAACAAAACTGATCAGGACTCCGGGAGAAGGAACAGAGGAAAGGTTCAATCCCTGGTACCTCCTAAAAAAAACAAAAAACCCAAACAAAACAAAACCCAAACCAACAAAACAGTATGATACTGGCACAAGAATAGATATATAGACCAATGGAATTGAATTGAGAGATACAAAATAGACCCTCACATCTGTGGCAAATTGATTTTTGACAAGGCTGCAAAGTCCACTCAATTGGTGCAAAGTCCACTCAATCGGAACAGTCTCTTCAACAAATGGTGCTGGTAGACCTGGATAGCCATATGCAAAAGAATGAAAGAGGACCCTATCTCATACCACATACAAAAATTAACTCAAAATGGAGCAAAGACCTAAATGCAAGACCCAGAACTATAAAACTCCCAAAAGGAAATGTAGGGAAGCAGCTTCAGCATCTTATGTTAGGCAATGGTGTCTTAGACTTTACACCCAAAGCACAAGCAATGAAAGAAAAAAATAGATCAATAGAACTTCGTCAAAATTAAAACCTTTTGCGCACCAAAGGACTTCCTTATGAATGTGAAAAGACAACCTACTCAATGAGAGAAAATATTTAGAAACCATATATCTGATAGTGGTTTAATATCCAGATTATAAAAAGAAATCCTACAATTCAACAATAAAAAGACAAACAACTCAATTAAAAAATGGGCAAAACACTTGAATAGATATTTCTCCATGAAAAGATGCTCAACACCATAAGTTATTAAGGAAATGCAAATCAAAACCACAATGAGATACCAGTTCACACCCACTAGAATGGCTACTATTAAAACAAATACAAAACAGAAATTACAAGTGTTGGAGAGGATGTGGAAAAATAGGAACACTCATTCATTGCTGGTGGGAATATAAAATGGTGCAACCAAGACAGTTTGGCAGTTCCTCAGAAAGCTAAGTATAGAATTACCATATGATTTGGCAATCCTGTTACTAAGTATATACCCAGAAGAGTTGAAAGCAGGGACGCAAACAGATATTTGCACACGAACATTCATAGTGGCATTGTTCACAATTGCCAAAATATGGAAGGAATCCAAATGTCCATCAAACAATGAACGGATAAACAAAATGTGGTATATGCATACAATTGAATATTATTCAGCTGTAAAAAGAGATGAAGTTCTGATATATGTGACAACATGGATGAACTCTGAGGACATTATGCTGAGTGAAATAAGCCAGACACAAAAGGACAGTATTGTATGATCTCAGTGATATGAAATAATTAGAATAAGCAAAGTCATAGACTTAGATTCTAGAATATAGGACACCAGGGGCTGGGTTGGAGGCAGGGAATGGGGAGTTTTTATTTAATTTGTAGAGAATTTCTTTTTAGGTTGACTGTATAGTTTTGGAAATGGATGGTGGTGATGGTAGCACAATATTGTGGGTATATTTAACAGCACTATACTATATATATGAATATAGTTAAAAGGGGTAAATTTTAGGTCTTATATACGTTATGAGGTTAAAAATTAAAAGATAAAACACAGGATTGGACAACGGCAAAACCTATTGTGAACAATGGACTATAGTTAATAGTATAAGGATAAAAAGCATAAAAACAAGTATAACAAATATACCACACTAATGTGTTAAAATAGGGTTGTACATGGGGGAAAGTACACCCTAATGTAAACTATGGACTATAGTTAATAGTGCAATTTTAATATTCTTTCATCAATTGTAAGAAAGGTGCTACACTAATGCAAAGTGTTAACAATGGGGGAGGGTGTCGTATGGGCACACTGTACTTTTTACATGATTTTTTTGTAATCCTACAACTTCTGTAATTTAAAAAAATTGAAAAGAAAATTGGTGATCAGGCCTAGAAAGAGAAGGTGCTCAGCAGAGAAAATGGGTAGGGAGCGCATGTGAATGCAAAATTATAGAGAGTAACTCTTGCAATTGTGCGCCCAGCACAAGCCTGGGGAATGGTGGATGCTTGATAAACGTGCTTCCTTTCCTTCACAGGGGATGGAGAGCCTCGCCCAGCCCCCACAGCCAAAGGCACAATCAGAAGAGGGTAACAGACAATTAGGGTGTTGTTCAGATGGCCACAGATAATGGACTGAGACGCTCTCCACAGCTTTTAACTTTATGATTTCTTTGCGTGTATATGATTACATAAGAGATTGGAAAAAAATCAAAGAGACACATGGATATGATTTTCTCAGCGTCTTCTTATTGCAAATCAAATATCTTGAACAGCTCCCTTTCCTTCACCCCCATCCTACCTACATAGGCTTGGAAACCTGAGGGTGGTGGTGAGGGTGGAGCAGGAAGGTAAATAACGTTTTTATCGAGTTTCTGCTATTAACTGGTAACTGTGTTTAGCATGTTGTGTATATTATCTTATTCTCTTTTCAAATAGCCATCTTCTTCTTATTCACTTTTTATAGATAAGGAAACTGAGGCTCAAAGAGGGTTATAAATTATGCATGGTCTTTTAACTAAAATACCATGAAATTGAGACTTAAACTAAAAGCTTTTGCTTTTTTTTGCTTTTTTAATAGTAGGTACCAGGGAATGAACCCAGGACCTTGTACGTGGGACACAGGCACTTAACCACTTGAGCTACATCTGCTCCCCTCAAAGCTTTTGCTTTTTACACCATTTCATGCTAACTCTGTCCTAGGATCTGGGAAATTCTGGTTCTGTAACTAACAGGGCCTGTATAAAGTGGGTGGTCATAGCCAGGAGGAGAGAGAATAAGATGCCAAGGGAGAAAGGAAAAGAAGATATCTTTGCCTTGCTCCAGACAATAAGGAAACCTAACATTTGCATTATTCTTTATGGTTTTCAAAACACTTCATGTGAATTTCCCATTTTATAGATAAGAATACAGAGCCTCGGAGTGTAATTCAAGATCACATAGCCAGGAGATGGCAAAACTTGGCCTCACACTCAGAATTTCTGGCTTTAAATTCAGAACCCGTATTTCACAGGGCCTGTTGCACCTATTCAGCCGTGTGGACAAAGGAAGGACTGTGTCTGAGTTGAGACGCGATGCTCTGCGCACAGGATGACCGTGGCCAGATCGGATGAGCCTTCTGATATTCATCCATCTCTTGGCACCATGAAGAGCCTGACTTCCTGACTGAGTAGCAGAATCACTGGGAAATACACGGTTACTGACCGCCTGAGTCAGTAAATGGCTTGATCTTGGATTTTGTGTAAAGCCTTTGATTGCACCTTTTGTTGGATGCACAGATTCACACAGCTCAGCAACGAAGAACTTTTCTTATATCCCTCGTCCTCTGGGTTTTCATGTAGAAAAGTGACAGAGTTGATGGTTATAAAGACTTCTGGTTACAGAAAGAAAACTCCCCTCTAATCAGTGTGTGGCTTTTATGCATTCCTGGAGTGACATGGGAAGGAAAGAACCAAAATATTTGGAAAATGACAACTCTTTTGCAGCATCCTAGGCCAACTTATTTCTGTAAGAGGATGCAATTTTCCCACATTGCAGTGGTGCTCTTCAATGTCTCCTCTCCACTTGTTGAACTTTTTCTGGGCCAGAGGGAAAAGCAAGGAGAACTCTAAGTCCAGTATTGAGGGGATCCACTGTCTCTAAACCTGTCAACTCCTTCATTAGCTGAACTGGGGTCAGTCCAGAACAGAGAGCAGCATTCTGCAGAAGCCCTTTTTCAGACTGAGAAAACCAAATCCTGATCTCCTCTAGTGATGATCTAACAGCAGTCAAACTGCGTGGCAGATGCCCGGATAAACAGGAGGAGTTTGCAATCAAGCAAGTTTGGGGATGGAGCTGATTAGTAGATCTTTAGTGGTTATTAGCTTGATAGTCACTAACCAGGTGTTGCTTCCTGGCAGACTAAACCCATGCATAAGTGCACCCACATCCATGCACACCAACACCACGTTCGCAGGTATATAAGGGGACCCTGACAGTTTCCCAACAGCAGAGTTGAGTATTGAGCCTTAGCTCTTCTCAGGAACCTTTGACTTTCTTTACTGAGCAAGTCGTCATGACTTGTCAGATCTTGGGCAAATCCTGAGGAAGAGGAAGAGGAGGTGGAGGAGAATTTTGGGGCTTCAACAGGGCTCTGCTGTGGTCTCTGGTGGTAGTTGGAGATTGGGTCCCAGTTTCTCCTGCTTAAGCCCCCATGATGGTGGTGGAGGGGGCATCAGTGGAAGTGGCTTTGGCAGCTTGGTGGCCTTGGAGAGTCCAAGAACATCTTCAGTAGTGTAGTTGGGGGTGGTGGAAGCTTTGGCTCCAGTGGTGGGTTTGGTGGCAGAGAAGAGGATTTTGGAGGAGGCAGCAGCTTTGGAGGTGATGGTTTTGGTGCAAGTAGCTTCAGTGGAGGCTGCTTTGGAGGTGGTGGTGGCTTTGGAGGTTTTTGGGGGTTGTGGTATTTTGGCCTGGATGATTCCCTGGTGGAGGCATCCATGAAATTTCTCTCAACTAGAGCCTCCTGCAGCTTCTCAGTGTGAAAGTTGACCCAGAGATCTAGAACGTGAGGTCTCAGGAGCAGGAGCAGATTGAAACTCAACACAAATTTGCCTCCTTCATCGACAAGGCGAGTCAGGAGAAGCAGACTTCTTCTGATGCTCAGGATGCTCTACTTCTGGTGTGGATAGAAAAGGAAATGACACAGATACGTTCCACTTAGGAGCCATTGGTGTAGCCATAATAACCTGGTTCTGTCAGTTTCCAATGGGAATGATGCTGGCAACACGGACTACATTTTCCACAATAGTCTGCAGTCAGCAATGATTTGTCCCTCTGGCTTTATTGTTTTAGTCCAAATAAATAATATTTATCAAAAAATCTGAAAATCATACAAACTTATACAGGCAAGCTATGGACTTATTAGTTAGTACATGCTGTGTGACCACTGGTTTAGGAAGGGATTGGCAAGACAAATTCTTCTGAAAGCATGTTTCCTTCCCTAGAAGTTATTACTCTATTAAATTCTGGGAAGCTGAACCTGAAATATCTGCTTGGGGATGAATGAAATTCCTGCTTTCAAGAAAAACATTCTTAGTTTTGTGACCCATAAAGTCTTTATTGCTGTCACTTTGGAGCGTTATTGAATTTTCTCCTCTTTTATGGCAGGTGATCTTCTCTAAGGAATTTACAAGACTCTTAAAAACCAGACTGAGGAGGAGCCCTGCTCTTCAGTTCTCTCACACGCAGCACCTCTAGGAGCAGGGCCAGCAAATGCCTACTTTTGATTTTCCCCAGAATTTCTGGGACCTTTGCAGGGAATTCAAATAGAATGGGGGAGAGAAATGGCCTGGAGTCTTGGGAGCAGCTGCAAACAAAATAGTGGGCAGTGAAGTAGAAAAGAGAGTTCTCTGCATGGACAGGGCCAGATGTAGCATTAGGAATCAGTGGAGCTTCACAAGAGGGAAGGAAAGGAGATCGGCTAACGAGGACAAAACCTCATAGACTTTTCAAGTCCTATAACCAGACCTGAGCAGACTCCGGGGAGTGTGGCTTGCTGGGTGGAGGGCGTTCTGAGGAGCTCACGTGTTCTCCTTCTGGCCATGGCAGGTGTGGTTCCTGGGGCAGCTGAAGCAGGTGCTGCAGACTAAAAGGGAGGGGTACCAGTACCTGTACCACCGAGTTGGAGCCCATCTTCCAGGCAAGCATCAGCCAACAGAAAAGACATGTGGATGGGCTCACTGAGGGAAAAACATGCCAAGGGTAAGAGCCGAACAACATGCAAGATCTTGTTGAGGATTTCAAGAAAGAGTGGGTGGCAGAGTAAACACTAAGGGCACTAAACGCTTGCGAGCTGTTAGATCTTCCCCTCCTGCCCCACGGCTGAAGCCACTCATCTCCCGATTGCTCTAGAGATCGTATATAATAATATATATAAATATATATATCGTTTTTACAATTTTGAGAGTTAATTTATAGAAAACCATCCTCATTTGGAATATCATCATTTCAACTTAGACATTTGAAGACCGTTTAATATTCCCAGAGAATGGGGTATTTGGGAGGCATCCAGTATGAAAAGCATAAGTTAAAAAGAAAACTACAACAACAAAAACCAAACTAGAACTAATCTAACTGCAGTGTGCTCTCTAGGTTCCAACCAGTATGAGGATGAAATCAACAAATGTACAGCTGCTGAGAAGGATTTCGTGACACTTAAAAAGGTGAGCAAGAGAATGACATGGCTGGTGTCTCCTCCATCTTCCTGGAAGCAGTACTAAATATTCTTCGACAGTATGATTTTAGTGCCCCTGGATGTGATTTCCTGCCTCCTTTGGGCCAAAACAGTCAGAAATGCCCAGCCTAGAAACCTGGATGGAGACTCTGGCAGGAGGCCGCTCTGTGGCAGTGGGGCTGGCCTGGAATTAGGTGAAGTTTAGACAAATTGCCCTCAGGGCAGTGGCAGGATATGAAAGGTAAGGGCCCACAATTCTACAACCCACTTAGGGGACTTTTTATTTTTTGTGTGAAGTGGTACTGGTAGTTTTTTTTTTTAAGGTTTATTTATTTATTTATTTATTTATTTCTCCCCTTACTTGCTGTTTGCGCTCGCTGTCTGCTCTTTGTGTCTGTTCTTCTTTTATTTTATTTTTTAAATATATATATATATTTAAAGATTTATTTTATTTATTTACACCCCCCCCCCTTGTTTTGCGCTCGCTATCTGCTCCCTGTGCCCATTCCCTGTGTGCTCTCTTGTGTCTGCTTGTCTTCTCTTCTCGTCTTCTCTTTAGGAAGCACCAGGAACCGATCCTGGGACCTCCGATGTGGGAGAGAAGCACTCAATCGCTTGAGCCACCTTAGCTCCCTGGTTTGTTGTGTCTCTCCTCTTTGTCTCTTTTTGTTGTGCCAGCTCTCCGCGTGGGCCAGCTTGCCTTTACCAGGAGGCCCCGGAAAACGAACCCGGGACCTCCCATATGTTAGACGGGAGCCCAATCGCTTAAGCCACATCTGCTTCCCCACTTAGGGAATTCTTGAAGATAGGTGCTGAGGATCTTGGGGAATGGCTTCAACGGGCACCTAAGAGTCTTCTTGCTACTTCCATGACTTCCTGCAGGTTCCTCACCCCTCTGCTTCTGGGCAGTGGGTAGAGAGGGTCCAGAGGGAGGACGAGAAGGGGCCTTGCCCTCGGGGAGTGTTCTGGCCGATGGGGCAGATAGGCACATACCCTGAACGTGGCTGGAGACCCCGAACTAGAACCAACGATGGGATGAGAGAGCTTCTGTTTAGATGGTTGGGTGGGAGGCTGGACCGAGAGGAGTGGCTGGATTAGGGCAAATGGCTGGATTAGGTCAAATGACCAAAGAAGGCTTCCCATGGCTGCCTCCGTGGCAGGTTCACAAGGAGGAAGGCCAGGACTTGGGAGACAGGAAGTGGAAGCCACGCGGGGTGAGGGCTGGTTTCTAGTTAGCACTCCCATGCCACACTGCAGACCTGCTGGGAGCCATTGTTTGTAGTTTTGCTGAGACACAGTCTGAATTGTGTCTGCACTGACCTGGGTGTGCCAGAAGGAATCTGTTAGGGAGTGATTCTGAGGTAAGACTCAGCTTCTTCATCACAGTGCAGTTTGGTTGGCTTCCGCTCATGTGCTTTATGAAGAAGGCACATAGAGAAAACCTTTGCTTTTAGTGAAAAAAGATGGAAAAGATTGCCAAGTGCCATTGCTGGTCATGACATTGAGGGATCTAAGAAAATGATTATTCTTAACCAGGAAATAGCTGTTTTGTATAAAATAAAGAGGGGTGGTTGAGTTTGGCATTGCTTGGACAACAGTATTAGGGGTACACCATAACCTCTGTATAGAAATAGAAAAGAGGGGTTGGCAAACTGATTGCTCAAGCACTCTGACTAGTAAAATAATAGCATTTTTATGAAAGAAATTATATACTATGATATATTTGCAATTTGGGAATAGTGAGACTTTTGGAACACATACTTTCCACAATGTCAAGGTCTAAAGAAATTCAAGATGATGGGTGAACAAGGCCGGCACAGCTCTGAATGTGGTGTCAGAAGCCCAGCAAGGTGCTCAAGGCTGGGGTCTGTGTTTTGTTGGACATTTGTGTCCTCTGTTTTTAGTACAAAGAAAGGGCTCATGACATGTTTGCTAAAGGGATGACATCACCAAGTATCTGAGCCTCAGTTTCCTCATTTGTGAAATGTGGATCATCATAGCTGCTCCCCAGGCACCCTAAGTGGATTAAACAAGAGTCCATGTGCAGGGAGCTCTTCCAATACTGTAAAGACCTGTGCCAGCATCAGCCATCAAGAGTGGTGGCAATGACCATCAAGGTCACGAGTGGGCGTCAGTGGGGGGCATAGGGCCAGATAAGCGTGAGCAGGACGGCCTGGTCAGTGCAAAAGAGCAGGAGACCTGCCTGCGTGGGCACAGATGGGGCTGGCAGTCAGAGGCGGGTCCCTGGAAGTTGGGCCTGTGTTCTCAGGGGACTCATCTCCCATGGCCCTGGCCAGCCTGAGAATGGCTTCCAGGAGCCCTGGGGAGCCAGGCCACCAGGGTCTCTTCCTAACCACATGAAAGCAGCTCAGCCAGGGACCTTGAGCAGCCCATCTGATGCTGGCACAGTCATGAGATCTCTCACAGATGGCACTGTCAATTAAAGGTCTCCCCTCTGCACCCCACAATCCCAGTCCCCACCACTCCCTGGGGAAGAGCAACTGGAACTGTGACAAACCTCCCAGTCAAGATCTTTCTAGAGATAATTTGGCCTGGCTAAATTATCCCATGAACAGTTGTTAATTATGTGAGTCCCAGATTACATGAGCAAGGCTTGCGAGCCCAGCACTTTGGGAATTTTCAAGTTATTTACCTGCTATCTCTGATTTTCCTGGGAGAAAATGATTTCTTGCTCCCAGGCAAACTAAACCCACAAATTAGGGCAGTGGCTCCTTTCTGAGCTCTATAAAGGGGGAGCCTGAGACTATAGGCTGGTGAACTGCATCTCAGTTAAGGGTTAGGATAAGGGTTACCCCAGCTCTCTGGCTGCCCCAAAATGAGCCGCCAATTTACCTGCAAGTCTGGAGCGGCTGCCAAGGGGGGCTTCAGTGGCTGCGCAGCAGTGCTCTCGGGGGGCACCTTGTCCTCCTACCGGGCAGGGGGCAAAGGGCTCAGCGGGGGGTTTAGCAGTCGGAGCCTCTACAGCCTGGGGTGCACCTGGAGCATCTCCCTCAATGTGGCTGGTGGCAGTGGGGGAGCAGGGGGCTATGGGTTTGGCTGGGGCCGGGCCAGTGGCTTTGCTGGCAGCATGTTTGGCAGCGTGGCCCTGGGGCCTGCGTGTCCATCCGTGTGCCCTCCAGGGGTCATCCACCCAGTTACCATCAACAAGAGCCTGCTGGCCCCCCTCAATGTGGAACTGAACCCCGAATTCCAGAGAGTGTGCACGCAGGAGCGGGAGCAGATTAAGGCTCTGAACAACAAGTTCGCTTCTTTCATCGACAAGGTGGGACTTTCTGGAGAAAAGCCGAGCATGGGGTCCCCTTCCTCCTTCCACCTTCATTGCCCTTAGGGCGGCTCCTCATCGAAAGCAGAGGAAAGTAGGGCACCTTCCCAGGATGTAGACACGGCCAAGGACACAGCAGGGAAGAACTGGATAAAACTCTGGACATTAGTGCTAAGGCATGGGAGTTAAGGGTGAGAAGAGCTAGAGAGCTTAACCTGGGAAGGTTTCCAGGAGGCAGTAGAGAAGTAGGACATTGACAGCCCTGTGAAACTTAGAAGCCAGGCAAAGGAGAGGCCTGTGACAGGTTTTCATGTCTGGGGACTCTAGAAAGCCATGAGACTCAGCCCCTGCCCTAGGGAGTTCAGGTTCACAGCCCAGAAGCTGATGCCCTGGTCAGCGGTGCACTAAAGCAGTGGTTCTCCAAAGTGGTCCCTAAACCAGCAGCATCAGCACCGCCTGGTCACTGGTTGGAAATGTGCTTCTTAGGCCTCATCCTAGACCTACTGAATCAGACCCTTTGGGGTGGGGCCCAGCAAGCTGTGTTTTTAATAAGCTCTCCAGGTGATTCTGATGCACACTAAAATTTGAGAACCACTGAGGAACAAAGAGATGGGAGGCGCTTGGTCAATAAACTTGCCGAGCTTGGAAGGGACAGGAAAGCTTATCAGGGGTGACTCTTAGGTAGAGTGGTGAAGCATGTATAGGAGTTTGCAGGATGGAGGCGGCAAAAAGTCAATCCAAGGAGAGGGAGTAGTCTGTGCAGCATAATAGGAGTCGTCTGGAGAATGGGGAGAACTTGGGGGTTATAGGAGTTTTGGGTGGATATGGAGGAGGGGCTGGAGGGACTGGGATATACTGCAAAGGACAATTAGGGATTTGGACTTGATCCTGAAGGTGATGTAGAACCACCAGAGGATTTGCAGCAAGGGAGTGATAGGATATTTGTAGACTGCAACTTGAGAATGCTTGATCATGGAGATTCAGTTGTGAAAGCAACATAGAACAGCTGAGCCCCTGTATTCTTGTGGGTCTGGAAAACACCATGGCCAAAGGGACAGTGAGTAGGCCAGGGTGGAGGGGCCAAGAGTGTGAAGGACGGTATAAGCCAGTTTACATGTGTCTAAGGTCTCACCTTAGAGAGGCAGCACCAGGCTGAACATAGAAATTGGTCCAGGCAGGTTTAGATAGGTGCAGAGGTGACAAAACTTGACTAGATTACAGAGGGACATGAGGCTATTGGGTCCCTCCTGGTCTTAGGAGCTGACCCCAGAGAGAGAATCTCAGCCAGACAGAGGACCCTGGGTGTGGTGGGGCATGAGTGACTGACATTTTCTAAGGCTCATCTTTTTAAGCTAATATGGCATAAAAAAACACAGCTACTTCCCAGGAAAGGACACCCTGCAGCCTTCCTCCCCATTTACTGAGTATCTGCGGAGTTGGATCCAGGTGCGTTTCCTGGAGCAGCAGAACCAGGTGCTGGAGACCAAGTGGAACCTGCTGCAGCAGTTGGAGCTGACCAACTGCAGGAAGAATCTGGAGCCCGCTCTCGAGGGCTACATCAGTACCCTGCGGAAGCAGCTGGAGACGCTGTCTGGGGATAGGGTGCGGCTGGACTCAGAGCTGAGGACCATGCGGGATGTGGTGGAGAACTACAAGGAGAGGCAAGCTGGTACACTGCCCCAGGGAAGACCTGCCTCCAGGGCTGGGTTGTCCCAGGAGACACTGGGACAGTTTGCCTTTGGCCTCAGGGAGACTGAGGTCTGTGGGAAAGATTAATGCCTTCTGGGGGGGGGGGCTGATCAATGGACAGCCAGCATCTCAGGCAGGGACAGTGTTGTCCTGGCAGGCAAACCCCTTCCACCAGGCTCCTTCCAGCTCCCCACTCGAGAGAGCCTGTGTGTCTGCCCCCCATGGCTTCTCGGTTTCTCAGCTTCCTCAGTGCCCTCTCAAGTTCCATTTGCTGTCCGATTGGCTGTTGGACTTCCCCTCTCATTCCCCTCAGGTCCTGGCCATTCAGGCCATGGCTTTTGCCTGTCCTGGAGGGACAGCTCTGGCTCCCCCATGACTCATGCCTAAAGATGGGCAGAGTTGTGGGCAGGTGGGGCAACAAAAGGATCATGGCTGGAAGGGGCAGCCTGCATGTTCCTGTGATTCAGGTATTGAGTAGGAAGAACCTACTCACTCCCAAAGCACCAAAGGAAATCCAGACCCCAAGCGATCTGGTCAAGTGGTCTGGGAGGCGGTTATGTCAAACTCCATCTACTGCTCTGGCCAAATAAGCCCAGTGAGTGGGGCAGACTTGCAAAGCTGAAGGATGATACTTGTCAGCAGACACATAGTACAGCCTCCTCCTTTCACATTTCCCAACGACAGCACACAGGCACACAAACACCTGCTCACCCTGCCACCTTTCTGCAGGTATGAGGAGGAAATAAACAAACATGCAACTGCTGAGAATGAATTTGTGGTGCTTAAGAAGGTGAGGAGATGGAGGCTGTGCAGGGAGTCATGTGGGTAGTGGAGGGTGAGGGTGGGGGGCGGAACCCTGGAGCTGAGGTGCTGGAAGGAAAAGACAGAGGAATTTGCCGCAGGGACACCTTGGAGCACCTGGATGTATATATCTAGCACATACCACTTTGTCAGCTCCTATTGCTTGTGTAAATGGGAAGGAGCTCAGGCATGGGTAGTGAATCCTCAGGTCATGTCCACTTGGGCTTGGGGAACAGGACCTGGTTTGGGAGGGGCTGCAGGTTTACCTTCCACCTCTGCTGTCCCTGGCAAATTTCTTCGGCTGCCCTCGGCTCACTCTGACAGCTGAATAATGGTTTGGGGGATAGGGCTCCCACATTCTTTGAGAAATAGAAGGCAGTGAAAGGGCTCCATTTTTGGATGGAGCCAGAAAGAGTTCCGGAGGCATGAGGAACTTGCCCAAGGTCTCCTAGTGAGTCCTGTGTGGACCAGGTTCCTTCCTGGTCTTGACTCCATTTCCTAGGGCAACTAGCCACAGGATTGGGGACTGGGTCACTGTTGATAGGAAAAGCCTGACTGGGCTTGAGTAAAGGTGCTATCAGGGGGTCTCCGGATTCTCCTTAGGGCGTGGATGCCGCTGACATGAACAAGGCAGAGCTGCAGGCCAAGGTGGATGCTCTGGATGGAGAAATCAAGTTCTTCAAGTGCCTGTACCACGGGGTAAGGATCCCCCCACTGCCGCCGCCCCTCCCCAGTTGTGTCTTCTTAAAGGAGAGACATGAATAAATGCTTACTTACTCGTTAATAACTGTAGAGCCCAGGGTATCTCCAGCATTTGGATGCTGGGAGTTATGTTGATCAAAGGCTTTAGTAAATCTCTCTGGGGACCCCCAAATGATGTGTGCCATCTGTCCTGGAAGCCATGGGTCCTTAAGGGGGTCCCGCTGACCTGCAGCCAAGCATATTCCCCTGCCTGTCTGTCTTCTCTCTGCTGCTTGCCATGTTTCCTGGGGCCTTGTGCAGGAATCCTGGGGATGGAGGCGGGGAAGCTGCAGACCCTTTCTACCTCCTTCATGCCCATCTGGCTTCCAGCCTCAGCCCGTTGGCCAAATGCCTGTGGGTTCCTGTGCCCTCGGTGTCCTGTATGTGGTGGCCAGGCCATTTTCCCTTTACCTTCTCCACCCCTGCCCTGTTGCAGGTGACAGGCACGTGGGCTGTTTTCTTCTTGGGCCGCTTCAAACCCATTCGGCAGTTTTTAGATGTGATACTGAAACCTCCAGGCTGGTGAGCCCCATTCTTTTCAGCTTTGGGAGCCATCAGGCTGGGACAGGGCCATCACCTCAGCACCTTCCTCTGCTCACAAAAGGCAATTCATGCCCCCTTGTTCCTCCCATGCAGGAGATCGCTCAGCTCCAGTCCCACATCAGTGACATGTCTGTCATTCTGTCCATGGACAACAACCGGGACCTGGACCTGGACAGCATCATCTCTGAGGTCTGCATCCACTATGAGGACGTCGCCCTGAAGAGCAAGGCCGAGGCCGAGGTGCTGTACCAAGGCAAGGTGAGGCTGCGCCCACCTCAGAACCACATGTGCAGGGGCCTCTGCTTCAGTACTTGTTCTATTTTCTGCCCATGGCCCCCCATGACACCCAGGATTGCTGTGAGCCCAGTGCTGTCCTGGGCACTGAGTGAAGTCCTAAGCAAGGATGCAGATCTGTCCTTAGGACTTATTTAGACAGATGGCAGCTATGGAGGACATACACAGCTGAGTGCAATGAATGGAGCAAATAGTCAGAGAAGGTTGGGAACTAGGACCAGGTGGGGCAGGTAAGGGACAACTTCTTGGAGGCGGAGAGCTTTGAACTGAGTCTGGGAGGGAGAGAACCTGGATAGTTAGCATCTCAATGCCCTCCTTAATTCTAATGAGTTATGGGTCTGCAACAATGGGATCTGGGATCTGGAAACACCTATCTATCAAGAACAACTCTAGGAATAAAGCTGGACTTTGCATCACTTAGATATTAACTTTTCTAATGGGTGATGGGTGGGGACGACCTATGGAGTGGTGTGCCAGGGGCTGTGGGAACAGACATGCTCCCAGCTGGGGGATCAGGGAGGGCCTCCTGGAGGAAGAGACTCTGCTCTGGATGAGTTGGGGCTAGCTAGGAAAATAGGGAGGATGGATGGGGGAGGGTTTTCCAGGTGGAAGGAGAAGCTCGAGCCAAGAGTCAGAGACATTAGAGCACATGGGACATTTAAGGAACCATGGGACTGTTTGGCACAGCTGGAGAACCATGTAGGAGACACAGGAGGTGGGAAATGAGGCTGGAGAGGCTGGTGGATACCAGACCTCAAAGCTCCTACCTGGCTCAGGAGTTTGAATTTGACCTTGAAGGCCATGGTGAGCCTTGAAGGGCTTTAGGCAGGGAAATGTCATAATTGGAGTGGAGTGTTACAAGGCTGTAGTGTGGGGAGCTCAGAGAGGTTTGTACTTCACTGATGGCCAAATGCAACCATCAGTGAGATCAGCTGTGCTGAAGGCAAACAGATGGTTGAATGGGAGACTGTTGACAGGGCTGGTGAAGCTGGGGAGCCCTACCCATCTCCATCCCATTTCCCTGGCAAGGGCACATTCTCTGCCAGGCTTAGTTCAGCCAGGACCTAAGTCAATGTCCCCTCTCCCCCTAGTTCCAAGAGCTGCAGCTGGTGGCTGGCCAGCATGGAGATGACCTCAAATACACCAGGAATGAGATTTCAGAGCTGACCCGGCTCATCCAAAGGCTGCACTTGGAAATCAAGAGTGTGAAGAAGCAGGTGGAGAGGGTTTGGGGGCCCCCTGAATCACTCCCAGGGAAGGTGTGAACTGCCCATTGCACTCTCCCCTGCTCCCCTCCTACTCTTGGTCCTTCATCCATCTCAGAACCTGTCCCTCAAATGCAGCCCCTGCTCTCATCCCCACACCAAGCTCCCAGCAGAAACCTGGAACAATTGGAAGGGTCTTTTCATAAATCCACGGGGCTCAGAATAACAAGCACCCAGTCCAGGTTGACAGCTCTCCATCACCATGAAGGAAGTAGGAAGTAGGGCAGGACAGAGGAGGGTCCTCTGTGAGAGGCCGAGGGGGGTGGAGGGAGGCCCGAGACCCCTTAGGACTCGGGGAAATGCTACCTCCTGGCCCTCAGTGCTCCAACCTTGAGACAGCCATTGCTGATGCTGAGCAGCAGGGTGACTGTGCACTGAAAGGCGCCCAGGCCAAGCTGGACGGGCTGGAGGCCGCCCTGAACCAGGCCAAGGAGGAGCTGGCCCGGATGCTGTGCGAGTATCAGAAGCTGATGAGCCTCAAGCTGGCCCTGGACGTAGAGATCGCCACATACCGCAAGCTGCTGGAGGGCGAGGAGTGCAGGTGAGGGCGGGAGGGGTCTTAGGATTTTAGAGCTGGAAACACCTTGGGAATCCCCTGATCCAAAGTTTCCCAGAGTGGAGGGGATAGACCACCTGGAAGTTTGGAGATGCTCTTTAGGTCACCCACAAACATGCCTTGCACAGCCAATTGGCAACGAGACAGTAATTTCCTTATCACTTCTTCAACCCTTCAGATTATTTCAAGGGGTCTTAATTTGGTGCTGCTGTGTCTTTAACACTTCTCTGACACTTGCAAATCTCCCCTTTTAATAAAGAGAGGGAGATTGACCTCACATTTGCAGTCTCTGGGCAGACAATGATATCAAGCCAAATAAAAAAAATTGTTTATATTTGTTTTGAATCTACCCCAGATATATAACATTTCCTTTTAAGATAAATGAATTTTTATTCATTTCAAAGCAGAATCACTAAAAATACTAAATCTGTAATAGTGTGGGCCATTACGTGGTCATAGCAACAATTGGGAAGGTGGTGCATGAGGCACTGGCATTTGAGCAACCCTGTTCTGACCTAGCACCATTTCATAACTGAGACCCAGAAAGGAGAAGTTACGGAGTTACAAAGTTAAAATAATATATTTAGTACGTTAGTGCCAATTCCTGGTCCTGGTATTACCACATGTTTTTATTGAAGCGGCAGCTTCACAGGGGAAACCCAGCAGGAGGCACCCCGGGGATGGTGGTGGTGGCGGCGGCTCCGTGGTTGTGGGTCTTCACGTCTCTAAAGTGGGCAGGAGGATCTGGGGTGGGAGGCGGGGCAGGAGCTTAGAGACACTCAGGTGCAGTGATTGCCATTTGGCTGCCTAGCGGGAGCTCATGGAGGCTGAGCTGATGAGTTGTGGGTTAGATTTCAGGCTGTGGTGAGGCTAACTCTGGGATGCTATGTAATGGAGAGTCCCCTGTGCTTTTCTCCCTGTACAGGATGTCTGGAGAGTACACCAACTCCGTGAGCATTTGTGAGTATTCAGTGCTCTGAGGGACTCTTTTTGGTCCTTCAGCAAACACAAAGTGAGTGGATGCCTACTATAGAACCCTGGTGGGCCAGCCTGGCTCTGTCATGTACACCCCTCCCTTGCTGAGACCTGCTGCCTCCCCTCCAGAGCAGCTTCTTCCTCAGTGAATCAGGTCCCCCTCAAGTTCTTCTTTACATTAGCCCCTTCCCCAGAGATCTCATCCATGCTGGGACGAAACTCTTCTCCCCTCCCTCCCCCACCATCCCCAGCCCAGGCTTTCCTGCATGAAGCATGAAGAATTGCACCTCCTCACTGACAGTAGAGACCATTGGATGTAGACATGTACGGAGTAGAAGACATCCATGGTGTGGGTTAGCAAATGTATTTGGCTTTAATGCTGGCCCCTCAGGGTCCAGCCTGGTCTCCTTTGGAGAGACAGACTGGCAAATATTTTCCTAAATCCAGCTATCAGGAAATTCTTTGAAAAAAAAAAAAAATTAAGGATGTAATCTAAAGTTCTATGCAGGAATGTGGCTTAGCTGATGCTTGGACATCATCTACTCTTTGGGGGAAATATATATCACCCCTGCTACTCCTGCTTGTTCAAGGAATAAGAACTTGGGGATCCTGTGGGATCTTGGCTGTTCTTCCCAGCACTTGGATTATTCAGAAATTGAGGGTATGTCACCAAACCCAAGTCCACGGTTGATGTGAGGTGTCTGCTGAAGGTAGCTGGAAGGTGGGAGTGGGACCTGGGACCAGCCTGTGCTGGGACACTGATCATTCCTCCCTCCTTGCTCCACAGCAGTCATCAGCAGCTCCTTGGCTGGGACTGTGGGCACAAGGCCCAGCTTTGGGTTCAGTGGTGCCAGCGACTATTGCTACCGGCCCAGCTCTGTCGGTGGAGGCTATGGCATACTGTCTGGGGGCTGTGTCACTGGTACCGGGAACTGCAGCCCACATGCGGAGGCCAGGACCAGGCTGGGGAGTGCAAATGAATTCAAGGACCCCCTGGGGAAGACATCAGCTCTGAGCTCACCCACAAAGAAAATCCTGAGATAAAATGAAAGGCAGCCTATTTTCTGGCTGTCTGCCTTGCCCTGGTTTCCTCTGGCCTCCCTTCTCTAGGAAATTTCTCTGTCACGTTCATCATCATCTCTTTATTAAGTCTCTTTGTCCTAATATCTCCTTTTTTTCTTCCACCTCTCTGCCTTAGTCTTTCTTAATGTAGAATCAGAATTCTAGGGCTGGAGGAATGTTGCCCATCCTTCTGCTTCCATATAAAGAGAGCTCTCAGCCTAGCTTCCCCTTCCTGAAACACTGCCAAAGATGAAGACTTGACCCCTTCTCTGGCCCACATGCCCCCTGGCAGGAGAAGGTTTCTCTCTGAAAGGTAACCCTAAACTTCTTGCCCCTTGTATACCTTGACATGAGCTCCACGCGTACTTGACATTTCAGGCCTACTGGTAGACCTGCAAGAACTGATTCCTGCCTGGATTTCATGTTCGAGAAACACCATTTCAGGTCAAATACCTGGTAATAGGCTGTATCTTGCAAGGTCACTGCAAACTATATAGCCACTAGTACCCCTTGAGGCTGGCCCTATAAACGAGGGGATTTGTGCTCTTATATGTGAATTCTTATCCTTGTTCAGTCCTCATCTCTTTGCTTCCCATGTCTTAACAATAAACTTATAAAATTCATGCAGAGCCAGGCTGCTTTTCTCTCCTAAGGGAATCCTCATCTCGTCATGACTCTTCTACATGTGGAGTGGTCAATGGCCTGCAACCTCAGCATCTGAAATCTGGTCTGTTTGTAGGGCCCTAAAGTATCTGTTGATCTGAGTGAAAGAGATTTGTGGGATGAACATTCACATAGATTGGAGAATCCTACCATCCCCTCCCCAGGGCTTTGTGGTACATGGGCGTCATCTCTATCCCCCACCCCTAGCAGACTCCCAGGCCAACTGTCCACCAAATGGGCTACCTTTAAAAACATTGAGCTTATCAGCAGGGAGAAGGAGCCAACAGTTGTCTGGTGGCAAGATTTAAAACTGGTCAAGAGGCAGTAGAAGGCCAGTTTCAGAAAGCCTTGGGCTTTAATTATTGCTGTTCCCTGTTTTTGCAGAAAAGGCCCAAAGGTAGATTTCTGTTTTCTAAAGTAATGGTCCACATCCTCCTGGTCCTAAGTGGCATTTTCACTGGGATAAGTATGTATACATATGTATGTATGTCTGTATGTATGAGTTTGTGTGTGTATGAATGTGTGTGTGTGTGTGTGTATGAGACCATCTCCTTACACATAGAACTCCGTTTCCAAAACACCCTTTTGCTCAGAGATTTCACAAAGGTCCCAGCCCATGATGATGCAGACAGGATGCAATAGGATTAAAAAAGCAAGTTAGAGGTTGGCTTGCGTTCAGGCTGGGGCTCACGGGGTGCAAATGTGGGTCTAGAGAGAGTCCTAAACTTCAAGTCAGTAGACCTGGATTCAGATTCAGGCTCTGCAACTAACTGCTGATTATGGACAAAACTCTCAACTTCTTTGAGTCTCCTTTCTTTAGCTGTAAAATAGGTAGAATAATACTCTCATATTATTGTTAGATTAAAATGAGACAATGTGAGGATGTCTTATGTAATTCCTGGCACAAAGTTCATGCTTGGTAAGTGTTAGTTTATTGGTTCAAAAACTTGATTTAGTTGACTGAAAGGGGCATTTAGATGCTGATAAAGCAATTCACAAAATCCAGACTTTAAGGAGACAATCTTTTAAACTATAATGATTATTTATTGCCCAAGAAGGGCTGGCTGGCAGAATAACTAGTCTCAGGGAATACACTCTTGGTGATAGGGCCAGTGAAGAAACTGTGCTCAGGATGTGCCCAACAAGTTTTAGTACTGGAGATACAGTGAGGAAGAAAACTGGTCCATGCCCTTAATGGAGACATAACCATAAAAGATGTAACTGCAACCTGGTGAGATACTGGCAATGAAAGAAGTTACAGAGGCAGCACAAAGGGGAATGAGGAGCTTTAGGTAGATCAGGAAAGGTTTACAAAGAGGGCAATCTGTATAGAGTCTTAAAGGACTGGTAGGAGTTTACTAGGTGAACAAGAGGATGGAGTGGACATTATAGTTAGAGGGACTAGAAATAGGTTGTTATTGCCAGAGTATGACGTGTAAGGCTGGAGGGGGGATGCAGTGGTCCTTGAAGCTTGGAGGCAGGCAGCAGCCAAATCAGAGTCCTTTCATGGCTGCTAAGGAGCTGAGATGGTATCCTGCAGATTAAAGTGGGGATAGGAGTACCTTAAAACAGGAGAGGCATGTGGCCAGATATGAATCTTGTGTAGATCCATTTCACGGAAATGTGGAAAACAGATTGTAAGAGGACCGAGCTGTAAGCTGGGAGAGCAGTTAGGTGTCTGTTTCAATGGGCTGGGAGAGAGATGCAAAGGCCTAAACTTGGGCATTGCCAGGGGAATGGAGTGAAGAGCCAGAGGTCATGAGACATCTAAGGAGAATCAGTAAGAAGCAATGAACAACTGGATGTTGAGGGTGGAGGAGCATGCATGAGAGAACCCTAAGTTGATGCTTAGAATAGTTTCTTTGAAAGTGAGTGGTGGTGCCATCCAGTGGAAGGGGGTCCCCAGCAGTACAGATTTTAGTGGCTGGAGTGGGGGTGGACTTGGCTGAAGGTGTAGATTTAGGGGTTCTCACCATGGTGGCCTTTAAAGCAACAGCCAAGTAGATGAGATCATGCAGGGAGGTGTGCAGTGAAAGGAGAGGTGGGAGAATGACAATCCCCAGAGGAAGTAGAGGAAGAGGGCCCAGGAAGGAGATTGGGGTGGAATAGATAGACAAGGAGAAAGAGTTTCAAGGAGGAGGAATTGGCCAACAGTAAGGCCACATCAGAAAAGAATTGAAATGGTACTCCTTGAACTTGGAAATTAGGGAATGATCAGTCACTTTAGTGAGAACAGTTTCAGGGGACAGATTTTGGGGTGGTGATGGAGGGGCTAGTGTAGAAGTTAGAGGAGAGGGGTTGAAGGGTGAGTGGGGGGAGGCAAGTATAGAAAGCGAGACAGTAGAACTTGTGTTGTCACTTTGGGCATCGGACAAACCTGAATTTGAATTCTGCTTTGCCGTTTATTAACTGTGTGCTTTAGGCAAGATATGCTCTATGAACCTCAGTTTCCTCATCTGCAAAAAGGGGTCTATAATAGCAGTTACTTCACAGAGTTGAGAATTAAATTTAATGAAATAATGTATACAAATTCTTTAGTTTGGTTCCTGGCATGCACTTGGTGCTCAATAAATGGTTGGTATTTAGCCATTGTTGTAATTGTTGCTCTTAGATTTACCAGGTTTGGACTATCCTCTCAAGAAGCTTGAGTGAGAAGAAAAGTAGAGAAGGTCTAAGAGAGATCAGAAGATTGTTTGATGGGAATGAACTTAGGATAAAGTGCAGGAGCTATTAAGGGAGATTTCTACCATCCAAATTCCATGCTCGGCTTTGGATAACACTGCTGCTTCAATGGACAAACCCTGAACTCCCTGTAGCTTAACACAGAAAAAGGTTATTTCTCACTCACAGTCCAATACAGGCTGGACAGCGATCCTACACGGCTCCACCAGTGGGTGTCTCAAGGACTTAGGCTTTTCTGTCTTATAACTTTACAGCATGGAAAACATGGCCTCCAAGGTCAGGGAGACAGGGAGAGAGAGATGGAGGAGTTTTACTGGTTGCTAACTGCCACTCATAACGTCAATGGCCAACATGAGCTGCATGCCCCCAAGCCCCAACCAAATCGTAAGGGAGGCTGGGAAGTGAGGAGAGCAAGGATATTTGGTGAGTATCGGCAGTCTCTGGTACAACCTTCCTTGGTCTAGATAGATACCCATTACCGGTTATCAGGCTGAGAATTCTTCCTCCCTTGAGCAATGCTAAAATTATGCTGGCACATTTTGTAGAGTTTTAACAAACAACCTCCCTTTGGTTATGACAGTATAACCCAGAGTCTATTGCCGTAAATTAGATCTCGCTGCATATGACATTTCTTATATTTAGGTTTTCTTCATGTTTGGGGGAGACAGTGTAAGTTTGCTTGAATTTGGGAAATTTAAGTCTATTTAGTGGTGGAGATACCTTGCTCAGTGCTTCTTAAAGTTTATTCCCTGAAAGCCTGTTTCTCACAGGTTATTTGGCCAAAGGTCAGAAAGCATTGGAAAACACTGAGTTTTGGATCACCCTTTTGGAGCAGCATAAAGCACTAAGTATATTAATGATGCTAAGAAGTTCTGCTATCAGATGCAAGCTTAACTTTCCTGGAACCAGCATGCGTTCCCTTCCCCTACCTACTTATTAATTTTTTTCTTTATTAGAGAAGTTGTGGGTTTACAGAACAATGATGCATAAAATACATGCATAATAGTACCCCACCCTATTTTATTAGCACCTTGCATTGGTGTGGAACATTTGTTACAATTGATGAAAGCACATTTT
Source organism: Tolypeutes matacus (assembly GCA_026826555.1). Lineage (NCBI taxonomy): Eukaryota > Metazoa > Chordata > Mammalia > Cingulata > Chlamyphoridae > Tolypeutes > Tolypeutes matacus. The sequence continues at coordinate 2,114,326 of JAKSZT010053897.1, forward strand.
TATAATTGTGCTACTAACTATAGTCCATGATTTAACTTAGGGCTCACTGTGTAGTGTAGTTCCAAGGATTTTTTTTATTTTTTTATTTTTATTCTGTTACCATATGTGCATCCTAACAGTTCCCCCTTTTAATCACATTCCGATATATATTTCAGTGCTGTTAATTATATTCACAATGTTGTGCTACCATCACTACCATCTATTACTAAAACATTTCCATCATGTATAGGGACCCTGTACATTTTAAGCCTTAACTTCCCTTTCCCTATCCCCACCCCATACCCTGGTAACCTGCCTTCTAGACTCTGATTTATGTGTTTGCTTATTCTAATTATTTCAAATCAGTGACATCATACAATACTTGTCCTTTTGTGTCTGGCTTATTTCACTCAATATGATGTCTTCAAGGTTCACCCATATTGTCTCATGTAACAGGACTTCATTCCTTTTTATGATTGAATAATATTCCATTGTATGTATAGACCATATTTTATTTATCCATTCATTGGTTGATGGACACGTGTGTTGCTGCCATCTTTTGATAATTGTGAATAATGCCTCTATGAACATCGGTGCTCAAATATCTATTCTAGTCCCTGCTTTCAGTTCTTTTGGGAATATATCTAGTAGTGGGATTGTTGGGTTATATGGTAGTTGCATACTTAGCTTTCTGAGAAATTACCAAACCATCTCCCACAGCTTGCTCACTTGTTTTTCCACATTATTATCTATTCATTTCTTAAGAACTGGTATTGCAGACAGACCTGTGTGAGCAAAAGAAACCCAGTTTTAATAAGCAACGTATTTGCAGATCCCTCTCAGAGTGGTTTCTACAGAGGGCCAATCTCATCCATTTTGTGGTCAAGCTCTGGTTTCAAAGGATGATGTTTCTGGCCTGTCTAGCAATCCAGGGATGGCTTAACTTAAGATCTAATGACAGAGATGGTCACTAGGGCCTGGGGCGACCCTGTAAGCTGCTGTAGAGGCAGGTGCTTTGAGAACTCCTTCTCTCAGGCCTCAGCCACACCCTTGGGTCTGCCCACGTCTCCCACACACTGATATCTCTCAAGTCTGGATGTGTCATTTCTGTCTTTCCAGAATAGGTAAGAAAGGAGGTCCTGATTCATCCAGCCAGCCAACCCTTCATGAGAAGATAAGAAAAGTTCATCTGGCCTGTTCCTAACCCAGGGGAGAAGTGCCCTAGGTCCCAGAGGCATGGATATGTTGGCTTCTTAGAACATTTCCAGGAAAAGGTGATTCCAAGGGTTCCCTTTGTAAGCCAATCCTATGTAAGTTTTTCCTGGTTCAATTTAAGTTTTCTTATTCTTTTTATCTTCTCAATGACTAAATTAATAAGCTATTTCTTGTGTTTATGAAACAAAGGCTAACATTATGGGGGAGGGGATCTCATGGAATCATGTAAAGCACAACCTTGAGCTTCATGAAGGGCTTGCTGGGTACCCAGTCACACTGACACCCCCTCTCCCCTCTCCAGAGGGCCTGGACCATAACCTTGCCCAGAAAGCCAACCTGCTTCCCCATCTGGGACACCTCAGACTCCTCTATCTGTCCATCTGTGACTGGCGCCATCTCCACCACTGACTGATACCGCCACAACTTTGCTCCCTATGGGTAAATATCTTGGCTGCTATTATGCCCTGTGATTGGCTCAAGGAGGCTGTGTCAGCCATTTGGCCCCAGGTACCATCTGGGAACCCCAGAGGGCCCTAAGGGGAACCCTGGCTCCCAGGAATAACTGAGGGCATTCATCTTGACTAGTCCTGGTGTTGGGCCAGGCTGAGCACTGGGGGAGCAGGGGAGGGAAGGGTTAATCCAGAGGTATATGACTTGGGAAAAGGGACATACCCAGGATGCCAGAGAACTAAATGTGATCAGTAATAATGCCACCTGGGTACCAGAGTAGGGGTTTTTTCTAAGAGAAGACTTGAGGGTAGTTTCCTTTGAAGAAAAGAAAATCAGGTTAGACCTGAGCTTACATGGATTGAACTTTTGGAACCTAGTTCTTGATTTTCCTACCCTACATGGCTTGGTCCTAACAGTCAGTCGCATTCCTATCTAAATCAGCAAGGCCAGGGCAGAAACGTTCTGAGCAGAAAGATTCCTTGGATTGGATGAATGAGCCTCTTCAACTATTAACAGGAGAGAGAGAAAAAAACAACCTTCAGGAAAGACCATTTCTCAAATCATGCCTAAAGTCTTCCTGTGCCATCTCCTCCAACATCTTCCTTCCTTCCCAGCAACCAGTTCCCCCACTTTCCTTCCAGAAATGTTTTTGGGAAGAAACCTTTTACCTCTGCCCCAAAGTTACCCCCAACTACTTGTAATTAGAGGCAGGAATTCTTTCCTGGGGACCCTGTGTCCTGCCTTCCCCAGGAGAGAGACATTCCTGGCAGATGGGGGAGAGGGAGGGGTGAGGATGACAGAGATCTCCCTCCTAACTTCCCTCACGCTCAGGCCAGAGTTCTCCTTGTCCAGAAGCCTGGGGAAGCAGGACGGGACAGGCTGAGGGTGATACTCTGGAGCATTCCTAACCCTGCTCATGTCCTTCTGAAGCAAAACCTGCCTGGACACTGGACATCCACTGGCCCCTGCCCCCCAGGGAGACTCAAACCTACCAGAAGCTTCTGCTGGAGATCTTGGCAGTGATAACCTCAGTAACTGGAGGGCAGCGAGTGGAGATAAGGTGGCCAAATTATTATTATGCAGGATGGAAGCAAAGCAAATGCAGGGTTCTGGGCCATTTTATAGGGGATTCGTGGGGAGTTCAGGGTGGAAGAGACAAAAATCTCTGAGAGGGGATGGTAATTTCCTAAAGGAAGTGTCCGAGAGGCCCCAAGTGATCTAAGAAAATGTTTCCCACCTACAAATTAGGCTGACTCCAGCCCTCCCAGACCTGCACTCCAGCTATTTAAGGGACGAGCCACGGGCCGACGGCCAAGTAGCTCTCTGGCACCCTCCTTGCCTCCCTGAACTGCCCCAGCACAGTGACCTCACGAGCCATGAGCCACCAGTTTAACCACTGCCCGCACAGGGAGCGCCTGGGCTTCAGCGCCTGCTCGGCTGTCTTCTCCAGCCAGCTCAGCAGCAGCTCGGCCTCGTTCAGGGCCGGCGTCAAGGGCTCGGCGGCCTTGGGCAGCCAGAGCCTGTTCAGCCTGGGGACCAGCCAGCGCATCTCCATTGGCAACGTGGCTGGCAGGGGCAGGGGCCACGTGCTGCGCCACCATACGGGACTGGATGGTGGCCGTGTGGGCGGCTTCGTGGGCACCGTCTTCGGCAGCACGGGGCTGGGGCCCGTGTGTCCGTCTGTGTGCCCACCCGGGGGTATCCCTCAGGTCACGGTCAACAAGAGCCTCCTGGCCCCCCTCAACGTGGAGCTGGACCCCGAGATCCAGAAAATGTGTGCCCAGGAGTGGGAGCAGATCAAGGCTCTGAACAACAAGTTTGCCTCTTTCATTGACAAGGTGGGTCCGCGAGCACCTGCCTGTGCCAGCATGCACAGTGGTACCCAGCTCTGCCACTGAGGAGCCGTGTGGGAAGTTGGGCAGGTATTTAACCTCTCGGAGCCTCTCTTTCCTCTTTTGTAAAACTGGCACAGTAAAGGTTCTTACCTCAGAGGGGTTAAATGCGATGTTTTTAAAGTTCTTAGAGCCGTGCCTGGCACATACTCCCATAAAGGAGAGCTTCATTCCTTCCTTGTTTCCTTGTCTGGGACAAGACCCTAGGAGCAGGGGGTGGGAGGGGTGGGCTCTAGAGGCAGAAGACACTTGGAATGGTGACACACACATCCAGGACAGGGGCACTAGAGGGCTATAGGCCAGGGGATAACAGAGGACATGATGCTTGACTGCTGGCAAAGGACTTGGAGGGAAGGAAGCAGGGTATAGGTGGAAGCTAGGAAGATTTTGGAAAATTGAAGGATGGCGCTGAGAGGAGAAGATTCAGAAAGACTGCATATCAAGCTATATGTGTTGAAGAGGGTGCTCAGAAGTTGGGGTAACAGGGAAGATGTCTCTGGAGACTCAGAAACAGTGACCCCAGTGAATGGGGTGGAGACCAGGAGTGGGCTTCCCTTGTCTGCACCTGGGTAGAAGGTCTGGACCATGGGTGACAGGGGACATCAGAGTAATAGCCACCGCCAATGTTTATGGTGCCTGGTGCTGTCCCCAGTGATGCTCATTTATCAATGCCCAACCTAGAATAATAACCCATTACTATTCTGCCTTGCCTTGGAGGAAATTGAGACATAGGGAAGCTAAAAGATATGCCCAAGAACGGGCAATGGTGGAGTATCCTGTGTCCCTCATCACTCTGCTAGGAAAGAGGAAGTGAGGAGGTTGGAGAGAGGGGCTTGAGTGGGAGAAACAGAACTACTGTTGCACCAGAGGACAGTCATCGTTTTCCTCCTCTTTCTTTTTTTTTTATTTTTATTTTATTATTTTATTTTATTAGAAATGTCTTTAAATATTGGGAAGCTATAAAGCTTGCTGTGGCTCATATACATTTTCCAAAATTCAAATTATCACTTGGCAAACAATACCATTAGTTATCTTCCTTATAGTGACAGATGTACTTCATTCCTTTTCAGAATATATATGATAAATATCTACATTTGAGTAGCCATAGTTTGACTCTCATTCTTTTTTTTTTTTTTTTTTTTTATTATTATGGGTAAAAATCAAAATTCTCACAATACATACAAACATTTGTAAAATGATATATAAATATATATGCATATATGTGTATTTGCTTACAAAAATGTTATTTATATATATATATATGCATATATTTTAAGAGGTGCTTAGATTACCCAAAACACTACACGGAACCCACTGGGATTCCCATGTTGCCCACCTCCCACACCTCCCACCACATCCCACACAAACATCTCCCACAGTGTGGCCCACCAACCTCAATGAACCCACACATCCTGGAGCCCCGCCACCTCCTCTTTCTACGTCTGTCTTTCCTTATCACATTTCTTCTCCCCTTCAAGCTTGGGAGATAGGTGAGAAGAGGGCTGCTGTGACTGGAAGAGGGCCTGAAGTTATTTAGGCCCCAAATGGGAAACATTTGTCAAGTACGAAGGGACTTTGTAAAGCTGTGATAACCTACTTTGAAAAACAAACAAGTGAAAAAAACAAAACAAGCAATCTGGGCTATACATGAGAAAGAATACCAAACATCCCGTCCGCCAGAGCGACATTCTGATATCTTTTCCAGTTGCCACACCAGCATTTCCAGCAAAAGAAGTTCCCTCGTGCCTCATGGAGGTGGATGATACAATTTCTTAAACCCATTTCCTGATTCCTTTTAGACCAGATCATGTTTCTTGCCCTGAAGACCCCAATGGGCATGGCCCCAGGCAGAATCTCCCCTCTGATGCCCCCTGAGGATGACTGCCTCTGATTTCTGGCCCTCTTCCCACTCTTGAGAAGAAATAGGATGGGGATTCTGGGTCATGACCACCTTTGGGTTCTAGGTGCGGTTCCTGGAGCAGCAGAACCAGGTGCTGGAGACCAAGTGGAACCTGCTGCAGCAGCTGGAGCTGACCAACTGCAGGAAGAATCTGGAGCCCATCCTCAAGGGCTACATCAGTACCCTGCAGAAGCAGCTAGAGATGCAGTCAGGAGACAGGATGTGGCTGGACTCAGACCTGAGGACCGTGCGGGATGTGGTGGAGGATTACAAGCAGAGGTGAGTGGAGAGACAGAGAATATTCCACCCGAGGGTCTCAGTGACAGAAGAGGTGTCAGCATTTTTGTCTTCATTGATTCTTTGCTGATACCATTGCTATTTCCTTTCCCATAGGGGAAGGGGAGTGGTCTAGACATAATGGGACTTGGGAAGAGAATCTATCTACTCAAAAGGTGTTCTGAATTGCATAAGAAATGATATGCTCAATTTCTAGCATTGGAGGAGGAAATGGAAAGAGAATTCTCTCAGAACCAGAAGGACAACCCATGGTTTTGTAGCACCTCTTGAGTGACGTTTCCAGGGCAGTTCCCAGCATGAGATACCCCCACCAATCCCAGAAGAAATCTCCAAGTCAAGCAAAAATGAATGAGTTTTAAAAATTATTTCATGCTAATGCATACCTATGCTGCTGAATCTCACCATTAAAGAGAAAAACTGAGAATGTGTTTGGAATCAGAGATTGGTTTTCCCTCTGAGTTGAACCAAATCTAGGTTCTGTGCATCCTGATGTTTTGGAAGCTTGTTTCCAGGTGCTAGGATTCCTGGTGATTCTAGGGACTTCTTGCACAATTCAAGGTGGGTGGAGGTGGGCTCTTTCTCTTGCCCCATGTTGAGTCTGTCTGTCTGTCCCCATTCAGAAGTCCCACCAGAGTGGAGCTCTGGCCTGAGCCCTGCAAGGAGATCCTGAGGGAGGAGGTTACATGGCCCCTGCTCTCCAAGAACACCCTGATTGCTGGGACAGGCTTAAAGAACACTGTCAGATAGCTGCCAACAAATGGCAATGAAAGCAGTGTGAACTGAAAGTGTGCTGGAGAAGGGAACTGGCACCCAGATAAAGATCTGAGCAGGGTCTGGAAAGAGGAAGGGACGGCCAGGCAGAGGCATCTAGGGCCTGTATGGTTTCTGGCCCTCTCAAAGGGGCAAGAATTGGCCCTTACTGGCTTGGGTGAATTCCTTGATCTCTGTGAATCTTAGCTTTAATATCTATAAAATCTAGATACTGATAACTGCCTTGCTGTCCAAAAGAACTATGGAGAGGGTCATGCCAGATAGTAATTTGTTAAGAGCTCGTAAAAGTGGTAGATAAAGGTAAGGCATTGTTTTTCTGGGGTCTTGGATTTGAATCTTAGCTTCACTATTACCTAGCTGTATGACCTTAGGCAAGAAAATGAATATCTTTTGCCTCATTGATGAAATTGGGATAATAACAGAATCCAGCTCACAGGGTTGATGTGGGATTAAATGAAATAATCTATGTGAAGAGTTTAGTGCAATGTTTGGCACTTGGTAAAGTGTCAGTATACATTACCTGCATTCATTACCGTTATTAATTTTTGTTCATTCTAGAATTGATCTCTCTCACCTGTGGGTCCTCATGCCATGATTTTTGTACCTCTCTTATTTTATAAGAGATCCCAATCACTAGCCATCCTTGCATTAGGATTTTCAGTGCATTGACATGAATACTGTCCCATAGATCACCTAAAATAATTTTTAATGACTCCTCACAATTAAAAAATTTCTTCACACAAAAAAACTTGCTATCTAAACCTTTTAATCATAAATTTAATAGTTGCAAAGGATGTAATTTCAAGGCTATTATATATATTGCCAGTTAAACTTATAACGGTTAGAATACTCATTTAAAGGTGTCCAATTGGATCTAGATGTCATGGCAGTTTAATACACACCATGTTCATTAAAAAATTTAATGAGAATTTCTTCTTACAAAATCATAAATTTTACCTTGATCCTTTTCTCACTTGAACTCCAGTTGTCTTGCCACTTTCCCCATATAACTTTATCCTAATGTATTACGTTTTTATGCACTAAAGTCTTTCATTGATCACCCTAGCTGCCATAAAATATAAATGTAAATTGAAATTTTAGATAGTTTACTTCTTGTGAGTGTGTGCTTTTAAAGATTTATTTTATTTATCCTTCCCCCACCCTCCCTTGTTTGCGCTCACTGTCTGTTCTCTGTGTCCATTCGCTGTGTGCTCTCTGTATCTGCTCATCTTCTCTTTAGGAGGCACTGGAAACTGAACCCGGGACCTCCCATGTGGCAGAGAGGCACTCAATTCCTTGAGCTACCTCAGCTCCCGGCTTTGTTGTGTCTCTTACTGTGTTTCCTCTTTGTGTCTCCTTGTTGTGTCATCTTGTTACATCAGCTTGCCATGCCAGCCCCTTGTGTCAGCTTGCTGTCTTGCTCATCTTCTCCAGGAGTCACTGGGAACCGAACCCAAGACCTCCCAAGTGGTAGGCGGGCACCCAAATGCTTAAAGCCACATCTGCTTCCCAGTGTACGTTTTTAAATGTTAAAATATTTATTCTGGGTTGAGATAACAAAATAACAAAATTTGTTACTAATTTTGTCAAATAATTATTAAACATAAAAATAAAAATAATTTTATAAATATATTTCTTAATGAGTGGAGCAAATTTTTCCCAACTGGCTTAGTTGTCCCTGTATGAATATTGATAATTGCTAGAATGAGCCGATCAAATGACAATTGCTTATATGACTTACTCTGTCCCTTAGAGGCACATGTTTAATCCATGGAATCTCAGATAAATCACATAAACTGTTTTCCATGAATTTTATCCAGCATAACTAGAAAAACCTGGCGGTCTCAAAAAACCTTTGTCACATTAAAAATAACCTGCTTAACCAACCTGTACTGCTTGAGCCATTCAACAGCGCTTTGTTTTGCAGGCAGTAATGGGTCTTGGAATAAGTAAAAAGCTAAAAAGAATGATTCATGTTTACTACATGAACACAAGTCCATTTTCTAGCATTGAATAATTCTTACCCATGCTTTATTTGGTTTGCTCTCTCAAGTGTCCCATAATACATTCTCTGACAATAGAAAGGGATGGAAGAGATGAGGTCTTAAATGAAATGATCAATATTCTCCCCAAACTACAATATATCTGAATTAAGACCATCTCAGCCCCATCTGAACACTCTGCATTAAGGCTTTACTTTATCTGGAGCAGAAATATGTATAAGAAATGGGTCTGACATACAGCTCAAAGGTGGGAATGGTGCTTTTGCTTGGTTCCTGGGAGGGTTTTGCACTCTGGGCCAGTGCCCCATGTGAAGGTGCCAGAAGGCGGAGGGGGTGTGCCGTTATGTTGTCGCATGGGAGGGGGTAATTGTGGGAGGGAGGTGGGACAGTAGAACCTGTGTGATGTCTCAACCACAGGTGCATTCTCAGGCAGATACATTTTAGGGATGACTGCATATGAAATGAGGAGCTGGAGATTGACTCCTTTAAAACTGACTGATCATATCCCCTTTAGGAAGGCTATGTGTGCCCCCGGGGTACATAAACCCCAGTTTGAAGACTTCTATCCTGTAGGTCTTGGCACAGAGGTGAACACTGACTCAGCAAGCATTTGCAGAACTAAATGATCACAGTGGCAATGCTCTCTCCTCTTGCCCCATGTAGGTATGAGGTGGAGATTAACAGACGCACAGCTGCTGAGAATGAGTTTGTGATGCTCAAGAAGGTAAATGGGGAGACGGAAGGGCTGGAAAAGATTCAGAGGGCTTCTTGGCCACACAGTGGTGTTTGCAGGGGAAAGGGAACTCTTGGACATGGGTAACTGGGCTTCTGACTTCCCAGCGCCTCCTTCCAAGGTCCTTGCCTGGGATGCATGCTGTTCTCAGAATTTGCCAGCTTAAGATCCAGGCAATTTGCTGCCCTTATGGAGTGTCATGTGTACTGGATATCTTAGTTGGATTACTTTATCGTGGGCTCAGGGACTGGGACCTCCCCTGTGAAGCATGGGGTGGGAGGAATGGAGGCATATAGAGAACTTGAGGCTCCTTGTGGCAGGACAGAGTAAGGAAGGGCAGCTGGCCCCTCTCAGGGCTATTTGACCATCATGTGTCTCCCAGGACGTAGATGCTGCCTACACACACAAGGTTGAGCTCCAGGCCAAGGTGGACTCCTTGACAGATGAGATCAAGTTCTTCAAGTGCCTCTATGAAGGGGTAAGCACTTCCCTGATCTCTCTTGTGTCATCTACTCCTCTTACAAGTGGCTCTGGCCTTTAGCTGCAGGCCAAGGTTTGGGAGGGAGAAGCTCTTCAATTCAGTGCAACTGACATGTGCTGAGGCCCTACTGTGTGCTGAGCAGTTAGTTAGGCTTTGAGGAGACTGTGCTGGAAAGGAAACGATTCCTATCCTCAAGGAGTTCCCAGTCTGATAGGAAAAACATCATGTAGATGAGCTTTGGAGAGCAGAGGAAGGAATGGTAAATTTCACCTGCGCTATCAGGAAAGTTTCCTGGACAGAGATGAGGAAGACTTCAGCGGGTGCTGTGAAGGGTGTGATGTGCCAGGATGAAGAAGCAGCACAGGTGAAGAGTCAGAAGCCTGAGATGTGCTAATGCATAAGGGGCGTGAAGATGCAGGGACCTGGAGATGGGCAAGGTTGCTGGCAGCTCCCTAAAGAGTGCTGTGTGCCACGCAAGGGGTCCAGGCTTGATTCTAAGGGCGAAGGGGAGCCATTGTGGGTTTTTGAGGAAGGGAGGGCCTGATGGAGAGGGCAGTCTCATCACTTGTAGCTGAAAGTACAAGGTGTTCATTCTCAGAGGTCTGGCAGGTCCTGGAAGAGTCTGCTGAAGGCAAAATTCAAGTGCTGAAGAAGGGCAGAAAGGACAAGTGAGGATTTGCCCCAGGGAGGATCAGCGGAGGTGGTCCCCTCATGGGGACTTTCTAACTGGTCCCCCTCTCCCACCTGTCCTCCAGGAGATCGCTCAGCTCCAGTCCTATATTGGTGATATATCCGTCATCCTGTCCATGGACAACAACCGGGACCTGGACCTGGACAGCATCATCGATGAGGTCCACGCTCACTATGAAGACATTGCTCAGAAGAGCAAGGCCGATGCTGAGACAATGTACCAGAGCAAGGTGAGAGCCAGGTGCCAGGTGTGCCAAGGCACAGACCACAGCTGCCGCTTCCTCATTGTGCACGCATGTGTGTGCATGTGCGTGTGCATGCACCCGGGTTTGGAAGAGACCTCCTTTGCCTTAGAGCTGGGTCTTGTGCAAATGCCTCCCCACAGCCCTGAGAGCTTGACCATAGTTGGAGAACATATATGGGGCTTAGACCTTCCCTTGCCGTGGCTCTTGACTGACAGCTACAAACTCTGATGCAATTTCCATGGGCAATCCACATATCTCTAAATTTTCTCGTTTCCAATTTTGGCAATATGAAGACAAGAAATCCAAACTCTACCAAGCCAAGGCTCTCTTGTTTGAGAACCTGAGGATCCTGCTGAAATGGAGCAAGGGCCTTCTGGGAAGGGTGTCCTTCTCCCTCCTCTCTTCTCCATCACCTCCTCTATCTCTCTCCCCCTCCCTGGGCCTGCACTGCTTGGCTTTTGAGAAGATGGCATGTGTTCCCCCATTCCTTCTCCCTGGACTGAATACCCTGAAGCTTAAGGAATTCTCATCTGTCCTGGGATTCTCTTTCCTCGTCACCCAACCTCAGATCCAGGAGCTCCAGGTAACGGCCAGCCGGCACGGGGATGACCTCAAACTCACCAAGGCTGAGATCTTGGAGCTCAGCAGGCCGATTCAGAGGATTCGCTCAGAGATAGGGAATGTGAAGAAGCAGGTGGGTTCTCTGAAATCAGCCCACAAGGGTTTATTGTGCACCAGTCTATACAAGAGAGAATATGGAGAGGGGTCGGGCATGGTGCCCTCCTCGGGGACGCTGTAATTCATCAGGGGGCACAATGAGACACATGAAATGGTAAAGCCTTCCACCCATGTGCAGAACACTCTAGAAAGGCTGCAGGGGTTCAGAGGACTGGAGGTTCATGAGGACCAGAGTGAAGCTTTCTGCAGGAGGTGGGTTTACACTGGGATGGGGGGCAGAAAGGAGAGGGAAGGTGTCCAGGTGAAGGAGCCAGCGGCAGCAGGGATCAGAGGTGGCGCTGTGCCTGGCACGTGTGCAGGGGGCAGAAGGTCCACGGTGAGGGTGGCAGGTAGCAGAGGCTACCACTGAGTAGGGGTGGTGGATTATGAGCAGCCTTCGAAGCCAGGCAGGGGAGTTTAGACTTGATGCAGTAGGTAAAAGCGAGCCATTTGTAGGTTTCACATGATGATTTGTGTTTGAGGAAGGAGAACCCGGCAGTGAATTTTCCAGCAGAGTGAAGGAGGAGCCTCCTGCCTGCACTGGGCTCAGGCTCTGCATTGAATTTGGCCTTCCCTGTGCTGGTGGCTGTGGGGAGGGCATTGCACTGAGGATAGTCTCTCTGGGGCTGCAGTATTGGGACCACACCCTTGGTTCCTGGTAAATGTGAACCATGTCTCTTACCTTCTGATGAATGTGGTTTCCTAGCCTGGCTGAAGCAGACACATCCATGAGTTTCCTAAAGTTTGTGGAGGTCAGTGCAAGAATTTAAGGCCCCCATCTCCTCGTGTCTCCTTCACTGCCCCCTCCCCCTGCCCTGCATACACACGGGGGCGGGTTCCCCTTTGTGCGTGTGCTCACGGCTGTGGAAAGAAGGGCCAGGATTAAATAGGAACTTATGGTGTGTTTTAAAATCAAGACCTGTGTAAATGCAGGAAAAGCACGAGATGTTTAAGGACAGCCCTTGGCATTCCATTATGGTGTTTGATAAAACACTACGTGTTCTTGGTTGGGTGAGCTTATCACCAGAAAGTGACATTTTATGATTAGAATGACACCGTGCTTTGGGGGTCAGGGAAGGTGTCCTCCATGGGCAAGTGGGGCTCACTCACCATGCTCGATTTCCTTTGCAATTCCTCTTGAAGACCCTCAGCCAAGGCACTTTCTGCCCTTCTGGCCCCAAACATCAAAGAAGAAGCCCAGTTTCAGTTGCAGCGTCTTTGGGCATTTGATAGTCCCAGAGTCCACTTGAGGATTTGTCTCAAAAGAGGCCAAAATTTCACCTCCTACCTCAGACTTCATTCATTCACAAGAACCCGGCTGTTGGAACCCCTAGGTTCACTCTGGATCTTAGTCAGTTGACAGGAACAGAGGATGGTTTGATGGAATTCAGATCACGGAGTTCTTTCCCATCCCCCTGAATGGTTAGAGCTCCGCTATCTTGAGGATGGGGCATGGTTTTCTGTGGTTGGGCAACTGGGTCTTTGGTGTCTCCTCTGAGACCATGGGCCACTCACCCCACATGTCTGGCAGGGGAGGGTGGTGCCAGCTGGACACCTGGCCTCAGGATCAGCTGCCCTCCTTGGGGTGAGGTAAACTTGACTATATGGTAAGGGGATGCCCCAGAAAGAGAAGCTAGATGCTTAGAGCTCATCAACACCTTAACTGAGTGACTGGAACACACACCCAACACCAAAAGGCTTTCACATAAATGCAGGCACAGTGCCCCTTCTGCAGTTTCCTTTAGCAAGTAACATGTGTCCACCTATCAGCAGGCGCTTTTAAGCTTGTAAGACCTGTTGGTTATGCAAAAGTATCTTTTAAGCCTGTTGCCTTTTAGCAGGATTCTCTGTGAAATTTGGAAGACCAGACTCTAAGTAGGTCAGGATTATCAGTTGGGCATTTTATTAATAGGATCTTTATTATCCCAGAATTTTTCTCACAGTTTATGGGACCTCCCAAGACAACCTTTATCCTATGGAGCTGAATCAAGTCCAGTCACTCAGAGATTTTTATCAGGATTGGCATTAGACTCTTACAGTCAATATTACAGACCAAGATGGAGAGGGCATGGGCTCCATGCCCGAGTAGCCCACGTTCTCCATGTCCCTCCCCTCCCCTCCCAAAGTGAGGATTTACCACCTTCAGTGAGGCATGAGCAGGGGTGAAAGCGTGTCTGGAGTCAGGCAGAAGGACGGAGTCACCTCTGGCGATGTCCAAAATGGGATAAACCAGGAGAGTCTCAAAGCATTTATGATCAGTCAGGACCACATGAGGGCAGGTTGCTGAGCAGGATCTCAGAACTGGGTTGTGACTCAAAATGCTGCATCCATTTGCCTCTCAGTGCTCCAACCTGGAGATGGCCATTGCCAATGCCGAGCAGCGGGGGGACAACGCCCTCAAGGACGCCCGGGCCAAGCTGGTTGAGCTGGAGACTGCCCTGCAGCAGGCCAAGGAGGAGCTGGCCCGGATGCTGCGCCAGTACCAGGAGCTGATGAGCATCAAGTTGGCCCTGGACGTGGAGATCGCCACCTACCGCAAGCTGCTGGAGGGCGAGGAGTGCAGGTGGGAGCCCAGATACCTTTTATCTGGGGGCAGTTATTGTTCTGCTTTGGTAGAAAGACCAAAGGCAAACCGTTTGTTTCTGTTCAGGTCCCACTGGGGTAAAACCATATACAGAATGGGCTTGCCATGCAGTAGGAAAGCTCGAAGGCAGACAATAAGAAGGACTAAGTTGTGAAAATACCAAAGAGGTAGTGGGAGACAAAATATTAACATCATCAAGTCTGAGGTCCTGTGGCCCTTCTTGAGGGTGGGGAAAGGCAATCTGGCCTCCAAGAGTCATCCAAGTTCAAGGTCGCTCTGACCAATCCAGGTCCCACTGGGGTGACAAGAAAGGATCCTGGGTGAGGTGGCATGTTCTGAGAGGGGGGGGGCTTACTTTGCAGGGATGACCCCTGGGATAGTTGGGGTGACGGGTTTGGGAGGGCTTATCTGTTTCTCTTCTCCCTCTGCAGGATGTCTGGTGATTATCCAAATTCTGTGAGCATCTGTAAGTACCTGCCATTGGCCATCTTACCAGAAGTCTGATTTCCACCACTTTCATGACATGAAAGAGAAGCCAGGGTAACAGAGAGGGTTCAGGGGAGACTTAAAGATACAAACAGGGAGCTGGTGGCTTCAGTAACCAAGGGGAGGTTGTAGAATGGAGAGAAATAACATCACAAAATTAAAAATCCAGCCCATAGAAAGGCCAAAAGATACCCAAACAGTGTATAATCTCAAAGTCTATAGTAAGAGTGCTTCTTAATGGCTAATTCTATCTCTATTGAGACCAGAACCAAAATAAAGACTCTAGGTTGCAGTAAGAGGGGTTGAGGAGAGCCTAATAGACTAAATGATGAAAAAAGAGCCAGAACAAGCTCCTTCAGGTTTAAAAGCTAGAGAGCATGCAAATGAACTGCTATATCACTTATGAGGCTGGGATTCTCCCAGCAACCCCTTTCTTCATCAATAGACCAGGAAGACAGCAGCAGCAACAGACCTCAAGGAAGAGCCTTTCCTCACTTGTCCCACCTCTGAGAAAGTTCTCTGAAGCCCTGTCTCCTGAGAGTGTCAAGTCTGATATTGATGGATTGATACAGACTGATAGAGAAAAATCAAATGTGTCAGGCTGAGCCATTGAAAATGGAGCCACTAATAATCAGCCCTGATAAAAATCTCTTAGTAAATTAAAAGTCAGCCTCAACACAAAGCCAGCACAGGGCAGAGAACTAAGGGAGTGAGCAGAGCTTGGGGCTGCCTGGGGCTGAGCGTTTCTCTCACCCATTCCAGCCGTCATCAGCAGCACCAGCTCCGGGGCAGGAGGGGCTGGCTTCAGCACGGGCTTTGGCGCCTCAAGCAGTCTCTGCTACAAGCCTGTGGCCATGGACGTCAAAACCAAAGGCAGCTGTGGCAGCGAATTCAAAACCTCGGGCAGCAGCTGTGCAGCAAAAAAGGCCTCCAGATGAAGGGCAGGAGGTTGGCTCTGGGAGCAGAAAGCTTCAGACCCCACCCACCTCCACCTCCTACAACCACCACCCCCAGTCCCTTTTCTAAGTCAGGAAGGCCTTCTTCCTGTAGCTGCCATCCCAGCCATCCCTCTCCCTGCTGTCCTCTGCAGAGCCATGCTCTGATGGGGTGCTGGAGGGAGGGGCAGTCAGTTGCAGGTTCTCTGGGTGACCACTCTGCATTTGTCATCTTCCATTGGGTCACTGCTCCAGAGATAATACACATGTCCAGGATGATTCCCTGCAGCGAGGTACAGTCCCCTCTGCCCCCACCCCCATGCCTTTCTTGAGCCTTCACTGCCAAGCTCGCTTGGTCCTCTGCGATCTTGTCCACATCTCTGCTTCTCCTTCAATAAATGATCAGTGCCATTTGGTTCTCGGTGTGGAATCTGTTGTCCAGGATGCTGACATCTGCATTGCCCCATCGAGCTTATCTTGGTCTAACTCTTGCTTCCCTCGAGGTCTGGGCCCGGTGTGGATCTTTGCCATTTGGTTCCGGCTAGATAGGCACTGGGTGTCAGCTGACCTTAGGAAGCAACCGAGTTTAATCACTGGCACTGCTGGGCAGGCTCCCTGCTCCAAACGCAGCATGCTGCTTGCTCCGCACAACGACCCCGTGAGATGGGCCTCATCCTCCCGTGACAGAGAGGCCCGTGCTGCTAGGACCAGGAGCCGAGTCACACGGGGCCAACTGATATTAGGGCTTCAGCGTGGCCTCTCGCTCAGGTCCTCCTAAGCACCCGCAGTTTACCACGGACTGCTGATTGTTGCTAGAGTGACCATTCCTTATTTGTCCTGCCAACCCACTCCCCAATCCTGCTCCCCTATAACCTCCCTGCTTTCCTCTCTTCTGGCCAATTTCTGTTCCACTCTAAGGTCTGTAGCCTGTGTGTACACGTGTCTGGGGTGCATCTGTGTTTATTGCATGTATTGAGGAGTCATTCATTCAACACATATTCAGGGGGCACCTCCTGGGCCAAGTGTGATCTAGGCACTGGGGGTACCAGAATGCACAAGGCAGCCACAGACTCTGCCCTCGTAGAGCGTATTTTCTAGCGGGGGCAGTAAAAGTAGACAATTAACAAAGACCCATATAATATGATGTCAAGTCATGATCACTGCTACGAAGAAAAGTGGAGTAAGAGGCCAGAGAGATTTGGCATTGGGGGTGCTTTTTTTGGCATGAATGTGTTTCTGCAAAGGTTTTTGTTTTCTCAGGGTGGGCTTGCACAGTTGATTAGAGCCAAGCACTGTAGAGCCAGGGTCCTTGAGGGCAAGACCACATTTCAAGTAGGAGTGGCATTCAGGGTACCCATGATCCCTTCTCCACCCATGTCATTTCCCTACCCTTACCCTCACCCTCCAGCCTGTCCCCAAGCATGCTGTGAATTCTTATAGCCAGGGGCCTTTGCTGATATGATTTTTCTCAACTGCCCACTCCCCATTTATTGAGATTCCACTCCTCCTTTGTGGCCTGACTGGAATGGCACCTCCCCTTCATGTGTCTTCTGGTCCCTCCAGGGGGACCCCATCAAATCGAACATTAAATGAGAAGGAACATTAGAGTGGGTGGGCCCATTTTATAGGTGAGCAAACTGAGGCCCAGATGGATAAGTGATCTGCCCATGTTCATGGTGCAGGAGAGTGGCAAGGCCTAGACGGGCACTGTCTGCATACCCCCTGTGTGTCCAGACCTGTGTTACAGCTGGTGCTTTATTTTCCTGGTGTCACATTAGCTGCTCACATATCTGCCCCTCACCTGCCCCCTTGCTTCCCCTTGTTCCAGGGTCCTCAAGTCAGTAGGCACGTGATACATGCTTGCTGAAGGAATGCCCTGCTGTGGGAGAAAGGGCTCAAGATACATGCGAGTGTCCCGATGACCTTCTCCCAGTATGCAAATGATGAAACATTTGTGTTAACAAATGTGTGTTTTATAGGCATTGGCATGTGGGCCGTTTATAAATTTTGTATTCTGCCACTTTTATTCCAGACAAATGCTAAAGTGGATCCTAGGACTGCAGGCATAAGCCAGGGCTGTCTTAGGCAAACGGTCTGCCTGCGTCTAGCAGACTGGCTGAGTATACCTGGCTTCAAACCCTGGCTCTTCCAATTGCTGGTTGTGGTCTGGTGCAAGATCTTGCCATTATCAATGAGGATTAATACAAGCTGGCATTTATGGGGTACTTTCTCTATGCTAGGTACTGCTTTCAGCACTTTATGTAGGGCAATTCAACGAATTCTCCCAGCAACCTGATATGTATTATTGCTATTAGGTGCATTCTTACTTTTATGTCCATTCACTAATGAGGGCAATGAAGCTCAGAGGGCTTAAATAATCCACCCAGTATCCCACAGTTAATAAATGGCAGAGTTGGGAGTTGAACCCCAGGCCAATTCCAGAGCCATGCTCGCAGCTACGACACCTTATTTACTTCTCAAAGCACTCACCTTAGAGGAGAGCTGAGAATGCTAGAAGAAATAATGGAAGGAAAATACTTAGTGCCTGGAACACGGTTTGCAGCCAATAGACGTTAGCTATTAGGATGATCTTGGTTATTATTAATGCATGTTGGTGGGGCCTTCTGTGCTTGCTGGCTGGGCACTGGTTGATGATGGAGGGGCAGCAGGACCGTGCCCAGAGACCTGGCCAGGTGGGCTAAGTGAGGGCCAGAGGACACTGGTTCTAGCCATTAAAGCGTTTTGCCCTCCAGTCACCAGCTGCTAATTTCCGATCAAAACCAAACTCCTGGGTGCTTCTATTTTGTGCACACACTGCCCTCTGCCATCAGCTCTGGGTACTGCACCTTCTATCCCCTGGCCCTGCAGGGGACTCTTCCCTACAACTGAGAGGGAGTGGGAGGATCTTGGAAAGGCTCTGTGCCCACTGTGGAGCTGCCGGCGGGCCCCAGCGTGCCCAGGCTGGCCCCAGCCTCTGCGGGGCCCAGGCCTTGGCTCCTGCCTCCTCTCTCCTCCCCGACTTCCCCTCCCACGGGAGGCAAGAAGGGATGATGCGGCGGCAGCTCGAGCCTCCGCCCCTCTAGGTACAGAACCTGGGGCCTCAGACCTCTCTTCTTCACTGGGTGATTCTTGGTGCCGATCCACTCAGCAGCGCTCCCTCCCTGGCGCCCTCCTACACCGTGTGCGAACTCCTGCCCTAGCCGAGAGGGGTGCCCTCTGGGAAATCTCTCTTGTGGTGCAGGAGATGGAGGAGTGGAGGCTCTGGCAAAGCACAGCCAAGTGGCTACAGAGCAAGTAGGGGTCAGAGCTGAACACAGACCATCTAGGAAGATTTTCTGGAAGAGACAAAAGCGACGTGGATTGGTGGAGAGAGGGAGCTCCCTAAGGACTCTGAGCTGCCCTTTGCCAGCTGCCACCTTTCCTCCACCTTCACGGTAGCAGCTGCACGTAGGGCACTCACTTTGCATGGGGTCCCCTTCCTTAGCCCTTACATTTGCATTTGGCAAAGGCTGCCAGGACCACCGGAGAGGTTAAGGGGCCACCTCCCCCTCCCACCCCCCCGGGACTCATCCATACCACATCTCTGCTTTGATGCAAACCTCTCCTAGGAGCTTAGCACCCAACCTCCTCCTTCCTGTTGCCAATCCATCCATTCCCAGGAGGGCTTAGTCCTTCCTTTTATGCCCAGCTCTCAGGGATTCCAGATCCTTCTTGCTGGAACTCCGGAAGCAGCACCGAGTTCCAGGTTAAAACTACACCTCACCCATGACCCAAACCATAGGATGGTGGATCCAGAGCTTGAAGGAACCCTGGCGGTCACCCAGCCTATAAGCACGTACTCTACAGTTGGTCAAGGCTAGATCAGAATTCTGTTTTTTTTCTCTCCCCGTTTACTGTGGCTTGGGCAACTCAGTCTCCCTGCTCCTTTGTTTCCTCATTTGTAAAGTGGAAAAAATAAGTTTTAACCTCACAGGGTGGGTGTGAGGCTGAAATAAGTTAAAATGTGCAGTTCAGCTTCTCCCTGAGCACCTTGTACATAGCAAGTCCTCAACAAATGATCATTCCATGTCTACATTGGAGGCAAAACTTCCAGATCACTTCCCTACTTGATTCCAACCCCAGGCCAGCAGCTCTTCCTCATCTGCTGTCTGCTCGGCCCTCCCAGCCCACATCCACTTCCAGAAAGTTCTCTCCCTCAGCTGCTGGTCCTTCCCCGCAGGTGCTTACCCTCTCAGCCCTCTTCTTGGCTCTATGTTGACCTGCAGCCCACACCCTTGTTCCATGCTGCCCCTCCATTCCTTTTTAGCCCAGCCCCTGTTCTTCGTTCACATTTCCAGCTGCTTGCCTCCCAGATGTGCCTCATCCTCGCCCACTCTTGGGTCTGCAGGTGCCCAGCTTGTTTCATAACCAGCCTCCTGAGCCCACAGGTGCGTGTCCCACCTGGTAGCCCAACAGTAAAACCCTCTTGCCTTAGTAGAGGACACATGAAACTGAGGTGATGGGTCTCCAGGTGGCAATGCCTCCTGCCTTTTCGCTACAGGGGAAGGTAGATAGAACTCTTCAAAGGGGCTCACCTGTGGCCTCAGCTCCAGACTGGGAAGCTCACACACTGACCCTGCACCTCAGGTGCCAGCATCACGTGTCCCCTAAGTCCCACCCGTCTGGGCCTCTAAGTCCGTGGCAGCCTTGGTCCCTGGAGGTGGTGCTTAGACCCCCACCCCACAGCCATTCCCAGCAGGTAACTCATCTCTTCCACCCCAGACTGGAGCTTGATGAAAATGTCTCACACAGAACTGTGGAGGGCTCCTTTCAACCCCCTGCCTCCAGCTTTGGGTGTTTTTAGACTCTCTTTTCACTACTAAACCTTCTCTCTCCACTGAGCCAGCCTTTCCTAGCTCCCTTTTCCTAAACTACCCACTTCTTATTTCTTATACTCTTTCTTGACTTCCTACTCTTATGTTTTTCCTCCCAATTCCCACCTTGCTTATGGCTACCAGGCCTCTCTGTGCTTCTGCCTTGCTCTGGATGTTTCTCTCCTTCTCCTTTGCCTTCCCGAGCCTTTCCCCAGGCCCCAGCAGGCTCATTTACAGCGCAGACACCAGGAGGGGGGGCCAGCCATTCCCCCACACCTGAGGCTTGGAGTCACCCCAGGCCCAGCCCACCGTGCCAGCTTTTCCCTAAGGACGGTGTCAGGGTTGAGGGAGGGGCTTCTCCTTCCTGTTTGCACAGGGATGTGCCGTGCGCCCATGGGAGATAGAGAGCATGTCGTCAAAGATGACTGTGGGCTTAATTACAGCCTGCCAAGCAGCCTGGCTTGTTTGCTTTGGAAATGGGCAGAGGAAGAGGCAGATCAAGCATGGTCATGATCAAATGATTATGGCATTTCCCCCCAGCCCCTCAGTCCTCTTTAAAAAAAAAAAAAAAATAGGGATCATGCTATAAAGTGGATTGGGGCTTAGAAAATACTTTACAAACCTCTTCCAGAATTGGCTGGGGTGGAGGGGGTCTGAGGTTGGGAGATGGATGAAATGATACATTAACAGGGGATGGGGGTGTTTTCAAATGAGCGAACAGGAGAACATGTGTACATCCCAGAGCAAGATGCAAGCTGGTGCTTGTCTTTGACATACCTCTGTGCTTTTGAGCTGGGAGAAGAGTTCTCTGTGACAACTAGGTGGGTGGCAGAATAGAGTTGTGAAAAAAGAACTGAAAAGTATTTAATCCAAAATAAAGGGGCTCTGGGCCTGTCCAATCATAAAAGCCCAAAGCCTTTTAAGAGTGAGAATGGAGTAGCTGGGAGAGGCAGGATCCAGGGTGTGCTGAAGGCAAAAGGACCCTCAGGCTGGGAAGATGAAAACTAGCGTACTTACCCCTAAGCCAGAGGGAAACCTGGTAGAGTTCCGAGTGGACAGAGCCTGGGGGACATTGGTCAGCTAGGGGCTGGACCATGGCTTCCCCCCAGGGGCTCAGGGAGGAAAAGACCCGGTGGACTGGAAGACAGAGCTCAGCCAGCCCTGGAGAAGTAGGAGTGAGCTCAGGGAGAGGCGAGGAGACCCCAATGACCCTCCCTTTGGGCAGAAGGGAGGATTCTGACCAGAGGCTCCAAGTCTGAGTCTTGCCTTGAGGGTTAGCCAGGCCACCTAGGGCTGCCCCAGAGAGAAGTGTGGGTTGTGCCGGCACCTGGGTGACTGGCCAGGGGGTGAGTGGGGGCTGAAATCCAGCTGTCTGCCTGGTGTAGGGCTGATCTGCCTACAGGAAGGGGCACATTTTACTAAGTGGCACAAATGCTCTGGACAGGCCTGCAGCAGCCCCGCAGCCACCCAGTTAAACTGCCCTGACGTTTGTCCCCAGGTGGGAGGATCAGACATGCCCCTCACGAGCTGGGCTGCAGCAGAAAGAAGGAAGTTGATGATCAGGCTGAGAAGAGCAAGTGGGGAAAGGCTAATGCTCAGAAACAGTGTTTGTGGACAGACAGCTCCCCAGCGTTTAACCCTGAGAAATGCCGAGAGAAGGTTCTGTGAGACTGGCAGTGATACAGGAACTGCCACCAGGCTTTAGGCCACCAGACCTACTTTGCTAGATGTTTAAAATAAACAGGGGCATATGGTACAATGTCTGCTTCACTAATGTGGCATGAAGAAATGGGAGTTTAGACCGTGTTGCCTGCCCTTCTGGGAGTTTGCTCAGGCCAGTGCCTGTAACCAAGTAGGTGTTTAGTAAATGGGAGTGGAATTGAATTTACACTGATGCCATCCTGCCACCTTTTTTCCTAACGTCTGGGGACTTCATGTCAATGCATGTCAGCATGTTCTGGAAAAACCCCTTGGTCCTGGGCAAAATGGGACAGCGGTCACCCTACAAAATGTTCTTTAGCTACCAGTCGTCTTGTCTGGGGTTCTTTCCCTCATCTTCTCTGCCTAGAATTGCTCCGTCTCCTTCCTACTCACACAGAGTTTTCTGCTTTACTCTCCTCACCCTCTCCCACCCCTCCTCCAGCCCTGGGTCTAGAACTCCAGATCGTTGTAGCAGGCTCCAATAAGCTCCGTTCCTCCTTCATGGGTGTGTGCCCCATCTGCAAACAGACTTGATACTCCCAGGACCCAGCAAATGTCATGATTTCATGTCAGGAAGGTGAAAAGTGTTGGGGGAGCATAGAGAGTGGGAGAAAAACAAGCGAACTCTATATTTTTTTTTTTTACCGGGAGGTCCCAGGGATCGAACCCGGGTCCCTCCATATGGGAGACGGACGCCCAACCAGTTGAGCCACATCCGACCCCCGCGAACTCTATTTTTTGAGTGAGCTTATCTTGAACAAAGATTGAAAAACAGGCTCCTTTCAAACTGGTTCAGACAGGCAGAGGGTGTTAGGTTTCATCACAGAGCTCGTTTTCAAAAGAAGATCAGAGAACTCAGTCTCAGGTCCTTTTGAGCCATAGGAACTGTGGTTTGTTCCCAAGTCTGGTCACCCCCAAGAAAGGCCCCAAATCCTTCATACCTCTCCCTCTCCATTCGTGACCTTGACCTACAGAATGCTGGTTCCCTCTACTGTTGTCTTGTACCCAGGAACAGTCTAAAAGCCAATGGGCTATAGAAAAATAACCTTCATTATCCATTCTCGAAACAAACAGACATGACTTTGGTTCATGGTCCTGCTTTCTATTTACCTCCAGTGTGATGTACTCTGCGTAGTGGGGTCCTAGCCCTCCAGGAAGATCCTAAACCAAGATGGTAGGCGATTGTGGTGCACATGGACTCAGCTTTTTGGAGGCTCCCTGGGATACCGGTCTCCCTGACAGTCTTCCTTGTGCAACACAGAGCCTGCTCTTTAGCCTAAAGCCCTGAACCTGTCAGAACCCTCACATCATGCCACACTGTCTGAGGAAATCTTCTTGGCCTGCTCCACCATCTTTCTCCATTTACCTCTGCTCCCCAACTCACACCTCCTCCTACAACCCCCCTGGAAGACTCATTGCCTCTGGAATGCATTGTGCAACTGCTCAGACTGGCCACCTTCAAGTCCCATTTCAAGTTCCCAATCTCTACCTCAGATATCCCAATCTATTTTATTATTATTATTTTTAAAATCAGAATTTCAAAAAGATCTTGCTTCAGTTGCTTGTTTAAAAATTTAATCCAGTATAGGCATGTGGAGTTAAAACAACAACAGCAAAACCACTTTCACATACTTATATCTGGTTCCCCCCTGTTCAATTTTCTCTTGCTAGAGGGGAGGAGACTATTTTAGACATCCCTCTCAATGTCTAGCATATAGCAGAATCCATGGTAGGTGCTTAATTTTATACTTTTTAAATGAACCAATCTCTTCAGACATTGGGGCACTCTGCCCAGTGAAGTCAAAGACTTGGGTGTGGAGTGTCATGGCTAATTAAATGGCAGCCAACACAATGAAGGCTGGAAGAGTCAGGGATCCTACTGCATAAGCCAAAGACAGTTATCCTGCAACGAAATTCCCCAGGAATCAACTAGGAGGGGCACTGTGTGTGACATGTTCACAACACTGCTGTCAGGAAATTCCCCAATGCTTCCCCTTCTTCCTTCTCCATCACAATCACCACTATCACCACCTCCATCCTCATCGTCAGCAGTAGCAACATCATTATCATCATCATCATCATCATCATCATCATCATCACCATCATTAGACTGTTACTGACTAGCCTCCAGCACAGGGCCCAGCACATAGTAGACAATCATTAAATGTTTCTGGAATGAATACAAAGTGTTCTGGGACTGCTGGCCCTAGTCCCAGTTCCCTCCAGCCCATAGCTTCTGTACATGGATGGGCTCAGTTCATTCTGCAGCTGATTAATGGAATTTGAAAATCTGCTTTTTTTCTGCATCCTAAGGTCTTCTCCAGCCTTCGAAATCCATCCTAGTGTCTTTCCCACTTTGTAAATGCTCTTCTGTTGAGGTCGCCTGGGAGGAGGTCCAGCCCTGCACCCCATGAGATTCGGGCTCACACTCAGCCAAGCAGTGGAGGAGTAGAACTTGGCCCAGAACCATGTTTATTTCCCCTTCGGAGCCCTCCATGCAGGTCTAGCTACCAAGGATTCTAGATCAAAATACCCCCCATGCAATATTCCCCCTGCCCAGTCCCATTTTGGCTGACTTTCTTTCTGAACCCTAGAGTGATATCTAATCTTGAGCAATCACCTTAATGTAGTGTCAACCTCCCATCCTCCTCATGTCAAAAAAAATTCACCTTAAAAACACAATGGAAACACAAGCCTATGGGTCTCATAGGTCATAGCTGCCAGGCCTGCCACACGCATCTGCAAAGCCTCAAGTCTCTGCTTCTTTGGCTCTTAATTTCCATCTCTATCATAGAAAAAGATGGCCCAGAACACGGAATTGAATTCTAGTCCCAGCTCTGACTTTTTAGCTCATTGACCTTGGGAAAATTCCCTAATGTCATTAAGGCTTAGTGTCTTCAACTGCAAAGTGAAGTTTAAAAAGTGAGGGTTGAATTAGATAATTTTATGTAGCCCTTGGCACAATCCCTGGCACATGCCAAGTGAACAATAAGTTAACTCTTTTTGTTACTGCTATTTCTGTAACTACAACTGATATACTACAACTGCTGCAAATAATAATTCACCCCCTGCTACCTTTGAGCACCTACTCTGAGCCAGCCCCTGTGACAGGTGCTATAGGGGATATAAGTACAGCCTTGGGAAGTCCCTAAATCCCCTATCAAAACTAGCCACTCATCTTTGACATGTTTCTAATCCTTTGTTCATAATGTTCTTCTGTTATTACAGATTTGGGCCCAGATTAAGTTCTTTGTGCAGATTTCTGTCTCTCTCACTGGACTGCAGGCAACTTGGGGCCTGGAGCCATGTGTTAGTTACCCCAGGTCCAGGGACTTACATGGTTTGTTGACAGTCATGCACCAGCACAGAAAGAAGGCAAACTGAGCACCTGCTGCGGAGGTAGCAGCCCAGTTACCTTCCTACCTGCTGCTGCCATCTCAACCTGGCTCAGAACAATTCTCTGAAGCAGGGCTCTAGCCCACTCCCCTGCCCCCCCAGCAGGAGCAGTTGTCCACTGCCCTCTGGCTGATTCCAACAAGCCAAGGCTTCCCAGTTTAGTTATAGAAAGTGCTCCTGTCTTGGGGCTGCTGCTAGATACCTTTTTTTTTTTTTTCACATTGCACCCCACCAGGACAACCTGAGTTATAAAAGACTGGTACTTCCCATTCCAAGATTGGGTGTCTTCCTGAAGTCATCAGGAAATCGGAAGAACAGTCCACCCTGAACCCAGGAATGATACTCAGGGCCTCCCTCCCTTTCCTCAGTCACCTTGGCAGGGGTGTTTCTCCAGGGAGCACAGGATGGAGGGGACAGGTAGGGGAGAGGGAGATGTTCTCCAAGGGAAGGAAGAGCTGTTGTCCCAGATCCTGAGACTGTTCCATGGCTGGACCTCTTAGAGCAAGACAGCTAACCTCATCCAGGAGAGAAAATTCAACTAGAGAAAATGCCAGCTGCCTGAAAAAGTCCCAACTGTTGAAAAGACCACTTCAAGGTCAACACAACCCAGGCCCAGAATAATACATAAAGCCCCAGGCAATACCCCTGCTGGATGGTCAAGCAGGCTCCAGGTGGTCATTTCCACCACCTCCCTGGGCTCTGTTCCTTTGCGGGGTAGCTGTGCTCCTTGGAGTGACCCACAGAGGGACTACCTGGAGCATCTTTCCTGAATCCAAATCTTTGAAGACACCCAACTTCTCCTTCCCCACTCCAAGTCTTTCCTTCTCTGGCATGAACACCCAACTCCTCAACAGGACTGGATAACAGGGAGACAGCCTCTCTTGGGAGGAAACCTGGGGCTCTCAGGTCAATCCTCTGTGGCTAAAGCCAGGCATTTCCCTTGCTCCCTGCTGATAGAAAGGCAGGAAGGAGGCAGCACTGGAAAAATAAAGCTAGGAGATCTCTGAAGGGACTAACTCTCCAAGTCCCTAGTTAGGGAGCACAGATAAACTCCAAATGAGAGCATTCCAGCTTGCAAGGGCAGCACCTTTGGCTTGCTATTAGAAGGACTTTGTTGCTGCAAAGGGCTTGGTGATCTCTGTTCTAAAGATTGTCCATGGCCCTGGTCCTTCAACAGAAGGAAAGGAGATAGTGGAGAGACACCCTTTTTTAAAATATATATTTTTGTTTTTTTTTTAAAGATACTTTGGCAGTCAAAGCCTCTACAGTCTTGGAGGGAGTCAGCATACTTCTTTCAACATGACTGGTACCAGTGCTCAGACTGGAGGCTACAGCTTTGACATGGCACTGGGCATGCAGGGGCCAGCCAGAGGCTTGTTGGCAGCATCTTTGGCAGGGTAACCCTGGGATCTGTGTGCCCATCCATGTGCCCACCTAGGGGCATTCATCAAGTTACAGTCAACAAGATCCTGCTGCCCCCCCTCGACTTGGAGCTGGACCCCAAGATCCAGAAAGTGTGTACCCAGGAATGAGAGAAGATCGAGGATCTGAACAACTTTGCTTCTTTCATTGACAAAGTGGTCACATAGTAGGAGGAGAAGACAGTCCAGGGAGATACAGGTAACTTTCCCAGCTATCTGGGAATGGACTGGGCATTGTAGTTGGAAAGGTTGCAGCTAGACCTCAGGAAAGGGCTCCCTGATCATAAGGTGAGAACAGTCCTATAAACTAAGTAGAACAAAGGAATAAATGGATGTCTTTCCTTCTTCGGGGATTTTACAGAGAAGAGTGGGAAATTGAGTTAAAGGGTAACCTAACCCTGCTTGGAGAAAGAAATGTTGGGTTTCTGGAGAACAGCTGGATGGATCTCCAGCTTTTTAAAGAACATGAAAGGCCAATGAAATCAGTATTATTCAGAGGGAAGGGCTCAAGGTGCAGGAAAAAATTTTAGCTGAGACATAAGGAAGAACACCTCCTGGGCCCTGGGTCAGGCAACAGAAGAAAGCTGTGGAATCTCTTTCTTCAGTGAGTTTTCAGTGATTGGTTGACCAGAAGATTATGGGGTGAGCACTTGTAAAGGATCAAGATTGCATGGGATGGAGAGTCAGGACTTGAGCAAAATGACAAAATGACAAAAATCTATTTAACCTTGGGAGTCAAGGATTCATGTCCATGGTACATGATAGCATCCATTGTGGTTCCAGGTGTCTTTTGTTTTGAGGTCCAGGTGCAGTTCCTGGCACAGCAGAACCAGGTGCTGGAGACGAAATGGAACCTGCTGCAGCAGCTGGACCTGAACAATTGCAAGAAGAATCTGGAGCCTGCCTTTGAAGGCTACATCAGCAAGCTGTGGAAGCAGCTGGAGATGCTGTCTGGGGATAATGTGTGGCTGGACTCAGAGCTGCTGACCATGCGTGACCTGATGGAGGACTACAAGAAGAGGTGAGCATACCCCACCAAAGGGTGATGGGTCATGTTCCCAGAGGCTCCTGGGGTCACCTAATCTCTGTGCCATTTTTAGGAAGAGAGGGAGTATGCACCAGGGTCAGGGACTCATACACCCTTCTCTGGTTCTTGGGGAAGGGCCCTCCTTGTTGATGAGAACTTCCTACCTGGTTGATAGGGAAGAATTCCTATGCTTATTGAACCACTCAGCAGTGCAGGTGGCTAGTGGGGAGCCTAATAGGCACCCGGGTATATTCCTAGGGTCCAGTGAGTGGAATCAAGTGAGGTAACCCAGGGACATCTTACTCTCACAAATGAACTCTGCAGAGCCTTTGCATCTTGAGCACTTGCTTGGCCAGTGGGAAGAGGAGGTTATGTGGCCCTGTCTGAGGGCACTGAGGCCTCTACTATCTTCTCTCCCTGCCCACAGATTTGAGGTGGAGATTAATAGGCACACAGCAGCTAAGAGTGAGTTTGTGGTACTCAAGAAGGTAAGGGAGAAAAGAGCCTGTGGACCCTGGCCTCTCTTGCACCCTGATTCTAACAACTCTGCTCATGACTTCCACCCAGGCTCCTTGGGGAGGGGGCTGGTGCCTGAATGAGGGTGGAGTAATAGTCCTGGTCTCCATAGAGTGGGAGAGGAAGGACACACACCCAGGAAGCAGACAGAGGCAGAGAGAAGAGAATTCTGGTCTGAGAGTTGGGAAACTGGTCCTGCTCAGCCTTCCAGTGTGACTTGAGGAAATTCCCTCTGCTCCTCTGGACTTTGCTCCAGGTGTAACAGAGGGAGAGTGGTCCCCCGTTCTCCTTTCCCTATTCCCAAATATTCAGTAAGTCTGAGAGAAAACTGATATTGAGTTATTTCATTCATCAATAGGCTTCCCTTTGTGGGCAAAACAGAGGATAAGCAGATGGCTTTAGAGGCAAAGGCAGGGACAGGGCAGCAGAGGAAATGAGGGTTTGTTGAATGATGGCTGTGGGGAACCTCTCGGCAGGACACAGATGCAGCTTACATGGTCAAGGTGGAGCTTCAGGCCAAGGTGGACTCTGTGGACAAAGACATCAAGTTCCTCAAGTGTCTGTACGATGCGGTGAGGACTCTCATTTTCTCCCCTGCTTCTTTCGAGCTGAGGGCTTCACCTAGCCCTTCCAGAGAGAGGCCAATAGAAAGGATTTGAGATAAACAGAATGAAAGATGTTTTGATGGGAAGGTGCAAAAGCCTGCAATGGAAAATCTTGGAAGTTTAGGATCCTGGTCCCTAGAGACCATATACACAGGCAATATCTCACCTGGACCACAATTGTGGCCTTGCCCCCAGGCAGGGAAAAATGGATAATGACCCATGAGGTCCTACTAAGCCACAGATGCCTGGAGTCTGTAAAGTGGTAGGAAATGCAGTCTTCCACCTGACTTACATTCCTCATGCTGCCTGTGGCCCACATTTGGTGCTTCCTGCTGCTGTGAACCGTTCTCCCCCTGCTCTGTCGGACAGATCTCCAGCATGCACTTCTTCCCTCCATCTTAACCTTGTGGATCCTAGTGACTCATTCTTCTAGAGCCTGGCAGGGCAGAGGAGGGAAGCCACGGGGAACCTGACTCTGTTCTCATCTCCCAAATCAGGGGGTCACCCAGATCCAGACACATGTCGGCGAGACCTCTGTCATCCTCTCCATGGACAACAACCGGGACCTGGACCTGGAGAGCATCATCGCTGAGGTCCATACTCACTACGAGGAGGTTGCTTTGAAGAGCAAGGCCGAGGCCAAGGAGCTGTACCAGAGCAAGGTGAGAGCTGGGTGGGTTGCCCTCCTCCATGGCCCCTCCCTTCCTTGGGAGGGACACCTCCACCAGGGAAGGAGAGTGTGGTTGCTAACCACTGGCTTAATGAACATCTGCTCAAAAAGAAGCAGAGATGGTTATCAAATATAAATCAGTGAACTGGTGTGGATGGACATATCCAACAGGGCATGACAGGCCATCCTCTGCTGGAGGAAAGAAATGAGGTGTCCTCATTATAAAACAGGTGCATTGACAGGAACTGGGGCACATGGGCTATAGAATGGAAGGAGAGTGACACATATGGAGGAGAGTTGCTCAGAGGGGACTTTGTTTGTGTGAACTGGGGTGGGGAGTGGGAGAATAGGGAGCCGTGAGATCTTTTCTGATCAGCATAGGAAGACTCCAGTAGGAAGAAGTAGAATTGCAGGAGCTTCCTGGGTAATGGACCTGGGCATTGGCCAGGGCTTCCCATCTGCCCTTCAACAGCCAGGGTCACAGGCATGGTTCAGCCTGCCTCTGGTATCCTCTTGCTTCTTGTTCTCTGGCATGTCCAGGCCATTCCCTCTTCCCTGCAGGATTGGGCAAGGTAAGAGGCAAAGGTTTGAACCAAAGGTTGTGGTCCAACAAACCCACCGATCCTGCCTGCAATCCACCACCCCAAGGATGACCGCTAGCTTCTCTGCCCCTCTGTCCCCATTACTGAGAAAGGGCCCCAGGAGAATGTGAGTTTCATGAGAGCAGGGACCCAGCCTCTGCTGGTACAGCACCTCTGCTACACCCCCAGGCCCTGGAACAGAACCTGACCTTTAAAAGGTGTCTCTATGAATATATGTTCAACAAATGCAGGGGAGGCTCAGAGCTTTTCTTGCACTGAGGAAATGCTTAATGAATGGGAACTGCCTCTTTCTTTTATCCAGCCTGGGGAAAACTGCAGGTAAGGTGATGAGAAACAGGACTAGGCCCAGCAGACTGGTTCTGCCTAGGGAAGGGGGTGGACTTCTTGGCCAGAATCACCACCAGCTTCTGGCTCCATCGCCTCCTGCTCCAGAGCCACCACACTGTTTTCTGCCAGTGGCAGAGTGTTTCGCATGGGACCCCCTGCTTCCTGCCAGAAAGCTCTGTAGGTGGCCTTCCTTCCCTGGCTTTTCTTATCACCAACTTCCCAACTCTGGGAAAACAGATTCAGGAGCTGTAGCTGGCAGCTGGCCAGCATAGTGACGCCCTCAAGCACACCAAGAATGAGATGTCAGAACTGCACTGGCTCTTCCAGAGGATCTGGTGTGAGATGGGGAATGTGAAGAAGCAGGTGGGTAGCAACCCCACAAAGAACCCTAAAGTTCCCCTTCATCCTTGGTGATGGGGAAATTGGAGTCCATCCTTTAATAGAAACCAAATCTCCCCAGCCTGGGCCTATTGACCCATCCTCAGCCCCTCTTGCCCACCCTGTCTCAGTACCTCTGAGGTCAGAAGTGGCAGCCTGCTCAGAACTGGGAGCTGCCTTGAGTTTATTTAATCTAATGCCCACACTTCACAGATAAGGAAACTGCAGGTGGAGAGTGGAAGTGACTTGCCAGGGCCCCCCAGCTAGCTATTAACAGAGCCAGGGGTCCCTGTGTGGCTGTGCTAAGTTCCTGCCCCTGAGTGGGGGATGGTCTTGGTGATGGAGTGAGGATGGCAGTGGGTGAAGCCCCACCCCGTTTTACCTGGGGTTCTTGTCTTACCTGAAAGCAGCAAATCCCTAACCAGGAGGGGAGGAGGGGATCCTTCCTGGGACCTCCCCAAAGAAGTGGGTCAATTCTGCTAGTCAGAATGCACTCTCCCCCTGCTGTCCCCCACACCCCTCCCCACTGGCAGTGTGGGACACCCAGGGACAACTTTCCCCTCTCCCTGTCATCAGCTAGGACAACAGGGACTGTTCCTTCACGTTAGTACTTGGCATCACAGCGCCCCTAGATGTTCATCAAGTCCAGTTCTGAGGCTGTGGCTGCAATTTCAGGCCCTTACCCTCCTGCTCTAAGGGAAGTCTGCTCCCCCGCCCCCCACGCAGGCCAGACAAGGGGAGCATTTAGGCAGGCCCTCTGTGCAGAGTGCTGCAAAAGTCCAGAGACACGCTCACTGTGGATGACAATAGGTAGGAAGAGTTCCTTGTGGGAGACGTCCTGCAGGCAGGGGTCAGGTCACAGCAGAGCTCTTAGAGGGGTCCTGGTGGAGGTCTTATCCCACTTATAACCATTGATGCTTCCAGCCCAGGCACTGATGACCATTTTGCAAACATGGAAGTTTCTTCCTGCACTCCTGAAATTCAGGAGTATTCCAGGAAATCTGCTCACACAGCTTTCACAACTTCTTTAAACGTTGTTTGCGATAGGAAATAGAGGAGACTGAGGTTCTGTAGTTGGCTCTGCAACTACTACTTGCTATCACCTTGCTCCTCAATTCTTCACCTGTAAAAGGAGGACTTTATGCTATTTAACCTATAAGATCTAAAATTGTTTTGTGCTTTGATTGTTTCCCCATCCATTGACCCTCTACTCCAACCTGGAGACAGCTATCACTGATGCCAAACAGCAGGGGAACAATGCCCTCAAGGACACCCAGTCCAAGCAGGATGGGCTGGAGGTGGCTGAGCAGCAGGCCAAGGAGGAGCTGGCCCGGATGCTGTGTGAGTCCCAGGAGCTGATGAGCCCTGGACATGGAGATGGCCACCTACTGCAAGCTGCTGGAGGGTGAGAAGTACAGGTGAGGGGTGGGGGCCCTGTGGTGCCAGGGGAGCAGAGGCTGGGGGTGGCACCCCGCCTGGCTGAGGGGCCATTTAGGAGACAAGAGACCATGGTGCTGGTGACAAGATGAGCGAGGGAGGGGGTGGTTTGACTGGAGAACTCAGCTGCAGCTTCCTGCAGGGTTGTCAGACTTGAACCATGCAGCCTCAGGCCGTTGTGTGGGGTGGTGAAGCCACTGGGCCAGGCAGACCTGGCTTAATGACTGGCTCTGCCACATAGTAGCTGAAGGTCCTGATAAATCATTGAGTGTTTCTGAGCCTCAATTTTCTCATCTGTAAAATGGGCATTATAATACCGCCTCACAGGGTTGTTGTAAGGATGATATGAAAGCAAAAGTCCATTAAGGCCTAGACCAGTCTGACTCTAGACCCTTTCCTGAGGCTTTATCCTTCCCTAACTTTGTCTTATAAGATGTCTGGCGAGAATCCATCCTCTGTGAGCATCTGTGAGTATCCTCAAGAGATGTGTTGGGTTGAGACATTTGACTGGCTGGGAATCTGGGGAGCCTGAGGCCAGGCAATCCCACCTCCACCCATTATCTCATCTAGAAGTTTGTGTTACTGTCTTGCGAAGGTTCCTCTGGCTTCAAAGGAACCCTGTTCCCCTTTTGTCTATGGAAACAGGGGCTGACATCCCACCCACCCCTTTACCTTCCTGTCTTTCCGGGGCAGTGCATCTAGAGAAAGCTTTGGGAATATGGCCTTTGGAGCCACACGGTCGCAGAAGATCCAGGAGAGCAGGGCCTATGTCTTTCCTATGTGGCCCTCACTTACTCAAAGCCTGGCACGTAAAGGGTCCAATTCATATTTGTTGTGTTCCTTAACTAGCAAGGTTGTTGTGGGATTAAATGGGCTGGGTAAGCTCTTGGGGACAGCAGTTACTGTGGTTGTCATCTCTTGCTGATGGGCACCCTTCCCCCACTGACACCCCTTTTGCCCTTTCCTTCTTAGCTGTCAGCAGCAGCAGCAGCAAGTGGAAGCTGCTACAGCTACCACCCCCGCGCCGTAGGGGCTGACCTCGGGGCCCGCAGAGTGGCCGGCAGCTCCCCCAGAGTCCACAGCAGGGAGTCCAAGACCAAAGGGGCATGAGTGGGAGACCTCAAGGGCTCCCAAGGCACCCCAGTTGGCACCCCAGTCAGGAAAACCACCTGATAAGCCCCATAGCCCATTTGCCTCAGCACCGGAAAGAAGAGATGACTTTGTCATCACCCAAAGATGCCTGCCACATTCAAATCCTCATGATCCCCGAGTCTTAGGACTGCCTATAGTGCACTAGACTATCCACATGGTGGATTTTCTTACCTTCAAGTTCTCCCCTGGTTCATTAATTAGGTCCACTGTGGACTTTCTGACCTCGTTTTCCTTGCTGCCTTTAGAAGGCAGGAGGCTTTGGAGGCTCAAACCACAATACTTCCTTGGCCCTAAGGGAACTATAACCATCTGGAGAGAGAGAGAGAGAGAGAGAGAGAGAGAGAGAGAGAGAGAGAAAAGGAAGAGGAGGGGAGGGGAGGGGAGGGGAGAGGTGGGGTGAATAGTTCTGTTCTGAGGTTAGCAGATGTCTAAGAGGTTCTACTCCTCCTTCCAGCATGGAGGGTGAGATGGAGATGGGCAACCAGGAGGTGAGAAGTTAAAAAGCCCTTACCTGCTCCCCAGCCAGGTCTTTACAGAGAGACTCCATTAGTCAGGAGAAAATGTATACAGTTAAGGACCACTAGCTGCACCCATATTCACAAAGCCAAGGGAACTGGGGGTTTCCTGCCACCTTGCGTGACCCTCCACCTCCTTTATTACCAGTAATAGCTACTCCCATTTGTCCCACACCGTCTATAGGCCAGGTACCCACCCTCATTGCCTTTTATTCTCACCCAATCCTGCAGGGAAACTGCAGTCAGCATTTGGGGCACACAAGAAGCCTGGTGCTCTGAGAGGCTACTTAAGTGCCAAGTTAGGAGGTGACCCCAGACTGGCTGACTCCAGGGTCTATGATGCTTCCATGTGGAATGTCAAAGTAACGACTAGTTTTGAAGATGGCAGCGCAATTGCATTCTTTTGGCCTGTGGGAATATGCTTTCTCCTCTGATCCTCCCTCTAGGGCTGTGTCTAGAGTTGCTTCTGACTCTCAAAAGTGTACGGTCCAAAATGTAAACCAAAATATAAACCTTTGCTTCAATATTTGCATATCAATTGTAACAAATGTACCATCCACATGTAAAACGTTGTTAATAGGGGAGAAGGGAAAAGGGAGAGGGTATTGGGTATATGGGAATCCCCTATATTCTCTATGTGACTTTTCTGTAACCTAAAGCTTCTTTGAAGATAAAATGAAAAAAAAAAAAAAAACACTGAGGGAATATGTGACAACATATTCAACATACAAGACAACAGATCTTACAGATGAAAGATACAATGTATAAATTTTTTTAATTTCATTAAAAAAATTTTTGTATTTTATTTGTTATTTTTTAAAACTATTATTATTTCATTTTCTTATTAATTTTATTTGGTAATTTTGTTGGCTTCATTTTTGAAGAGGTTTTGTATCATAGAAGGGTCACAACTGTGACAGAGGAGGATCACTGGTGCAGGGTATCAGCGATGGGGAGATGCATGGAGAGGGGTTCACCTGGAGCATGCCTCTAAGGCATATGAATATGTTCAAGTGTTCATGGGACATTGTCTCAATGGGTGGAGATCCACACAAAAACCGAAAGAATATTGAATTCCCATCCTAGGGAGTTCTGCTACATTCGCTAATACAGCAAGAATCCCCCAAATACAAGGGCAGTGCCTAGGAAGGAAAACAGACTATTATGCCAGGCCCTTGATATTGATGATTGTACTTATGTACCTTTTCTTGTGAAATTGAAGCTTAACCTAGTATTATATATTGCCTAAGAGTTACCTCCTGAAAGCTTCCTTGTTGCTCAAATGTGGCCTCTCTCTAAGCCAAACTCAGCATATAAATGCACTCCTTTCTCCTCAGCGTGGACATGACTCCTGGGGATAAGCCTCCCTGGCACCAAGGGATTATTACCAAGTGCCAACTAGCAATGCACCTGGAAAAAAACCTTGACCATAAGAGGGAAATGGTAAATACAGATGAATTTTTATGGCTAAGAGATTTCAAAGTGAGTCATTTCAGAGGTTATGCTTATGCATGTCTCAGTAGGATCTCATCAACTGCCACAGTAAACAGTGCCTCAAATTGCAGGGGTCTTGAGAGCTCTAGAGACATCCAGACACAATAAGCAGGGCAGATAGCTCGGGAATTCAGCACCCTGTCAGTGGGCCTTACTTTATGCTCCCCAGTGAAACAGAGTTACACTCATTTATAGTTCCCTACACATGGCTCTTCTGCCCCTTTTATTTGAACCTATATTTAGCATTATACTTGAGAAATATATGTCCCAGAGACTTAACTCTTAGGTACATCCATGCGCCAGTTGAGACCTGAATCTCACCAGAGTTGCAACACCTACTCTCCAGTTCATTGGACTCACCCAGGACAACTAACAAAGAGATGATCATGGACAATGCCCATCTGAAGGAACAGAGAGTGTCTGTAACTTCAAGCAAGATAGTTCCATCCATCTGCCCTCTTAAGTCCCCTCTCAATTAGAAGCAGAGTGGGCATTACCATCCCCAAATCCTCAAGATTGAGGAATGAACAATGGACTAAAGTAGACATTATTATTCTACTATAGACATTAGTATTCTAGCAATGGAAGAACTTTTTTCATTGATATAAAGGCAGTGGACACCAGAGGTTCTGAGGGGAAGGAGAGGGAAGAATAGGTGTAATATGGGGGCATTTTGGGGACATTGGAATTGTCCTGCATGACATTGCAATGACAGATACAGGCCATTATATATTTTGTCATAACTTACAAAATTGTATGGGACAGAGTATAAACTATAATGTGAACTACAGTCCATGGTTAGTAGCAGTGCTTCCATATGTGTTCATCAATTATAACAAATTTACCACACTAATAAAAGATGTTTTTAATGTGGGAAAGTGTGGGAGGGGTAGGGACTGGGGCATATAGGAGTTCCTTGTATTTTTTATGTAACATTTATGCAATCTAAAGCTTAAAAATAAAATAAAAACCTAATTAAAAAAGGTCCTCCCTAGGTTCTAAACTCAGTGTGGCAGGAGGCTTTAGCTGAGCCATCTGTGTCCATTGGTAAAGAAAGACTCGTTGAATGGATGCTCTGTTGACCTTAAGAAGTATATCCTCCTGCCCCTGGGAAGGGAATTTCCCTCAGGCCCCCTAGATAGAGCCTCTCCTGCTTTCATAGTCTCATGGATGAATGAATGAATTTGATTCCTTCACCTGGTCACCAACTGGGAGCCACAGCACCCCTCCCCCTGGCTGTTATTGAAAAAGAATAAGTTGATTCTTGTTATTCACAGTAGTTATGTTCTACAAAGTGGCCACAAAGACTGAATTAGCAGATACTGACCCATTGCTCCTGGGGTGATACAGGGTTAAGTTCCTGCAAGCCTCTGGTCACAACATTTCCAGCAACCAACCGATACATAACCTTGTTTTATGTGTGTTTCTGTTTGAAGACACCTATTTAACACACGCATTTGATTCATGAACATTGAACTCACTCTCCCTCATGCTAGAATGAGGCTGATCTAACACATGCATTTTTCTTTTAAGGCACATCTCAGCCTCCCTGAGCTTAGGAACACTAGATACAACTTCACCGCTTTGCTTGGGGGCCATTTTAAACAGCAAAATCACTAACAAAAAGTACAAAACATGGAGACCATTGCACTAAATACACTGTGAAATGGACAAGAAATAGGAAGGCGTCGTCTTGTCTGACCTCAGCTGGGCACATGTGCTGTGTGACTCAAAATTTTCCCTGCTCTGGGCTGCTCTGTGCATGCCCACAAATGACTGCAAAAAGGCTGTAAGTATTGCAAGAGGTGAATTTGAAAATATGGAATGGGTTTATAATGAAGACTGACCATATATCAAAAATATATGTAAATGGACCATCAGTTTCTCATTTGTGTGCCACTAATGGAGAAGAATGGAGACATGGAAGTCTGAAAGTGACAGCTAATCCCAAAGATAGGCACAATTATCAGGTGAAGCAGCATCCAAATCCCATATACACATGCTTAGACTTGTGCTCCTATGTTTACAGGCTCATGTCTAAGGAAGACAGGAAAAACATTCAGCAAATGGTCAGCCAGGCACAAACCAACCAGAGCAGATGTCAGCCATGGACATCTGGCTGGATGCCTGCTCTGCTCAGGTCCACATTCACAGTCACCTGTGCCCAGAAGTGCACCCATCACCCATGCACATCCTCTGACATGCATTGGGACACATTGGTCAGGTGGCAAGCAACACACAATTCATGCAACAAGCCCTGGAGCTGAGGGGCCACAAGAGCAGAGAGCATCAGTCAGCTTTGGAGGGAGCTGTTAGATAAATTTAGGGTGGGAGGATGCAGATGGCATGTGGGTAACAGGAGAGCATATGCAGAAAGATGCAGCCTGGCCCTGATGGGGAGGTCTCAGAGGAGGCTGCTCGGGGGACATGTGTCTTGGTCTGTCTTAAAGGATATGACAAGCCTACATTGGAGGACAGGAGGCTGGGAGAACAGCCTGGAGCAGGAGACCAGGAAAAGCTCCGATGTGTGTGTGTGAAACAAGAGAATTTCTACATTGCATCCCCACTCCATTCTCACCCAAGTCCTGAAATTACATTTGTTTTCTTCAAAAGAGCACAGAAGGCTGAGAAGGGGAGTAAGGGATCTGATCTGGCTGGAATGGAGGGTGTGTGACAGGGAAAAGCGTGTTTGAGAGTCCATCCTGGAAACAGTGGACTGCAGGCTGAGCCGGAGGGGTCCAGGTGAGGTTGGGTGGAGCAAGGGGGGACTGTCCAAGAAGCGGCTGCACAAAGGCCAGAGGAACAGAGGATGGACCCCGGGGGGTCCAAGGCAGTGTGATGGAAGCAGGCGAGCTGGTGAGAGACGGCAGGTAACTTCTTGGGGATGGGGACACCTGGGAGCACGCGGGGGCAGAACAGGTTGTCGTGGGTTGGGGGAGCTCGTGTGGGATAGGAGGTGATGAGCTCAGTTCTTTAGCCTCTGGGAAAACTGAGACTAGAAACCAGAGCTCATGTGTGGGGGGCGTTTAGGGTCAGACACATGCACCTGGAGAGGAGCAGGCACCCTCATTAGACATTTCCACACGAGAAAAGCCGGCACAGTGTAGAGGCAGCACAGGCTGCTGGGTTTGCATCCTGCTCAATCCTGGCTCCGTTAGTCAATAGCTGCACAACTTTGGGCAAGTTCCTTGATTTCCTGTGCCTCAGTATCTTCATTTGCAAGATGGGGATAATAATAGCACTGACCTCATAGGACTCTCGTGAGGATTAAATGAGTTAATACATGGGAAATGCTTAGTACAGTGCTCGGCATAGAGTTAACACCATGTAAGTGTCAGCTGCTATTAGGATCATAATTATTATTATTTACAATGTGCCTCCCAGCCACCTCAGGGAGTAGGTGGTGCAGGTATTAGCCTCCTCCTTTTAGAGAGGTGGAAACAGAGGCTTAGGAAGTTCTGAGAGGCCGAGGAGGGACCAGGACCTGGGTCTTCAGAGTCTCAAGTCCACCGGCTTCTCCAGAGGCGTGGGGTCAGGGTGGAGGAGGGGGGTGGCTGGCAGAGCTTGAAGGGAGTGCTCCAGCCACGGAGCTGAGGGAGGAGGAAGCGAGGGGGCCGGGGGCTGCCCGGAAGGCACTTCTGTGACAGGGTGTGTGGCGGGGGGTGGTGGGGTGTGGGATGGCAGCCATGTGTACCTGGCAGGACACCTCCTCTCCTTTGTACCCCAGCTCCTCTGGGGTGAGCTCCCCTTTGGCCATGCCGGCGACAAACCTCCTGCCCCCAGATGAATGGCTCTGATGACCCAGGGGCAGGGGACTGTATCCCATCCAGCTGGCTCTGGGCTGAGCTCCCAGCCTGCCTGAAGCTGCAGGAAGAGGGCACGGATGAGGGGAGACCTCTCGGGATTCACAGACTACATGCTCATTTCCTGGGTCCGGCTGCCAAAGAGGGCTGCCAGGACCTGGGCTGAAGCCATTCAAATAGCAAAGCACATTCTCTCTAATTTTGGAGACAATTATTTGCTCAGAGAACCACCCACCTGTCGGTGCCTCTCGCCTCTCTCCACCCCCACTCATCCTCCTACACAGCAGCTAGATTCTGCTTCCTCCAGCATGTCAGCAGCCCACGGGGGCTCCCTACCCCCCGCCCTATTACATGCACAGCCTCGGACCCTGGGTCACTTGGCTTATGGTCCCCTCCACTGGTGACTGCTTGAGCTTCATGTCTGCTCCCTTCCTCCCAAACAAGATACCTCCTGCCAGGCTGGGCTGTTCTCCCCACTCCTCACTGCCTCGTCCATCCGAGCCTTCCTTCTGTCCTTAAAAGGCTGGAGTCCAAACCCCCTCTTCCAGGCAGCCCTGTGGATTCAGTGTCCCCAGCGCTTGCCTCTTCTCTGTGCATCCCCTTCCCACCCAGCCATTACACTCTTGGGGTGTTCTAAATTCTCCTGCCCTCTTTCTCTGAGGCCTTCTCTAGGGAAGCTTATCAGAGACCATTGAGAGGGGACAGGAAATATATAAACCGGGGCCATGGGATCACACAGCAATCTGTGAAACTGACCATCACAGATGTAGAAACAAAAATACAAACAAAACTTATTCATGTGAAACAAATAAAACATTTTGCCTAGAAATCCAAGAGCCATGCAAATACTATGTATTTAATAAGCAATTTAATGTTTTTTTTTTTTTTTTGAATGTCTGAGCTGAATGTTCCTGGTCTGTGGGGAATTTGATTCTTTAATCTGACGCACCCCCCAACCCCCCACTATTCCACAGATGAGTAAACAGTGGCTGGGAGAAGTCAGGGCTTTGACAAGCATCCCCTGGAATTTAATTCCTACGAGGAAAGCTGGGCCATCCCGTAAAGGACATGAGGGAAGAAGCTGGTGAGCTGTGGCGGCTCCAACCTGTCCTCCTCACCAGCCAGAGTGACCTCCCAAAGCTGGGGGCACTGTCTCCTGCCACCCAGGAATCTCCCCCAGATCTCAATTAAGGCGGGGGAAAGCCCTTAGCTCCAGTGAACTGTGGGCCCAATCTGTGTTGTTTTTTTTTTTTCCAGTTAGGGTTCCTCCCTTCTAGTCCTTCCTCACCAGGGCCCACCCTTCCTGTGGGTGGCTCAGAACTCTCCTCCTTGCTCCCCTATCAGCTTCCTCATCAGCAGCACTGGGTGTTTCATTCTAAAGGCCAGTATCTGATGAACCAATTCACACGAAGGTGATAATGACTTGAAAAAAGCTTGATGAGGTGCTTCTCTCAGGGACTCCTGCATTTGGAGGGATCCAGAGGCTGCCCATTCTCTGACTGCAGGAAACTCTGTTCTGTACCCCGCCCCCAGCCCCCAACACTTGTAAGGTGCTCAGTATTTGCTAAGTGGATAAAAGTAAGAGACCTATGTGGGATGACTTTTGCAAAGGAATTCCTACAGGTCCTTTTATTTGGTAAACACTGATTATTTGATAGCTATTATTAATTATTATTCTTTTGAATGGTGAATTTTTCAATATAAGGGATAGTCCGAGTGGAGAGATTCTTAGAGCCTGGGAACACCACTCGCTCCCTCTTCTCCATCGTTGGACCACAGCCTATGCGAATGTTGGTCCCAACAAGCCAGGAGAGAGAGGAGAAAAGAGGAGAGGACAGGCTACTTTCTTCATTCCCTTTTGCTCTTGACTTTTAGTGATTGATAACATTTATTGAACATTAAATCTGTTCCATATTTACTAAGCACATGGATTACCACATGGAGTCGCCACAATGATTTATTTTCCCATTTGTGGTCAGGGAGGCTGAGGCATAGTGAGGTTAAGGACACCTGTGCTGTAAGTGGTGGAGTGGAACGCAGACCCCTGGAGCCCTGGCTCCTGCCTGGTACCATCTTCGGTGGAAGCAGGCCCAGAAGATTCTTAAAGACAAGCCACCTCTGCCCTGTCTAGGGACTAATCATCTGTCCTCCCATACCTGGGAGCCTGGGGCTCAGAGGCTGGTCCTGGGCCCTGAGGAAGGTAAGAGGGAGAGGTTGTCTGGGGGCTATGGGACCCTCACCCAGGACCCCCACCCTCGGAAACACAGCAAGTGTCAATGGGCAGCGGAGCCCAGGCCACAGAGGAGAGGAGAGGAGAGGAGGCTAAATCTAGGGTTTTAAGCAGGGTTTGGGTAGAGCAGAGCAATTTGGATCAGAAGGGAGTGGGGAAGAAGGTGTGCCAGGCTGAAGAGGAAGTTTGGCAAAATTATGGAGGTGGTTGAACATGAGGCCTGTCGGTGAGATGTCCTTGGCTAGAGCCTGAGCAGCCAGGAAGGAGGCTGTGGGATGGGTCAGGGGTGGAGGCAGCAGCGGCAGGGATGCTGAAGAGCTGGAGAGCTGCCACGGACACTGGAGAAATGTGCAGCCAGGAAACCATCAACGGAGGGCCCCGGTGTGCGCACTCGGTTCTGAGAGCTCTGAAAGGCCCGGGCTTTATACCACTGAGCATGATGCCTGGCACATCGTAGGCACTCAGCAGAGGTTTACTGAAGGAAGGAGGGGAGGAAGAAAGGAGTATATTAGGTGGTCTCCATTCTGCAGAAGCGTCTACTCTCCTTACATTGCCAGATTTTCTCTAGGCTCTTGGCTAAGCTACAAAAAAATGAATTTAAGAGCAAGCCAGGTCAGTTAGACCAGTACTTTATTAAGGAAGGGAGGGAAGGGAAATGGGAGAAAATGACAGATTATGGGTCCCAGGTAGAGAGGAAGGGGCTGAAAAGAGATAAAGAGGGCTGATTTACAGACCACAATTCCCCATTACAGGTTACAAATACCCAGGTTTACTTGCATGCTAATCCAGGCAGGGGGAGAAAAGGGCATGAACAGGGCCAGTTTGGTTTTTGTGCTTCCTTTTTAAACCATTAATTATCCCACCCCTTTGCTAATGTAGGGGGAAGAATCCCAGTTTGCTGTTTTGATTGATTACCCTACCTCTCAATCCCCCGGGAGGGCCCAATGATAAGGCCCCTGGAGAATATCCGGGGCTTCTCCTTCATTACGGAGGAAATCTCTTTTCGAATGGGGGTTCTTGCAGGTTCTTCCAGCAGCCTTCTTGTGGGGTATTCATGGCCATATGGGTTTCCTGCCAGGTTCCAGATCCTTCTATTGATTCCCTAATTTACTAGCCTGCTTCATTTACAAAGGAAAACTAAAATGACATGGCCTTCAGCGGAACCTCCTGTGAGCTGCCATAGAGTCACTGCCTCCAGCACATGCCAAGAATGTTCTAAGGGCTAAGGGAGAGGAGGAGAGCCTAGACTTGGCCTATGCTATCTAGGAAGACTTCCTGGAGGAAGGCAGGATGGGGGAGCAATAGAACAAGAGGTGGGAGTGGGGAAGGGGAGAGGGATGGATGGAAGATGAAGAGAGAGGGAGTCAGGAGAGATGGAGAGGGAAAGTGGGAAAGAAAGAAGGATGAGAGAGAAATTCTGGTGGTTTATAAGAACAATGAAGTCAGTACGGTGGGTGGGTGATGGGATGGATTCCAAGCCAATCGCCTAAACCAAGTGAACGAGAGCCCCAAACCAGCCTGGCTCCAGATTCTCTTCCTGTGCACGCATTTAACCAAAAGACACAGCTCACCCTGGGACCCTAGCAGGGGTAGGGCCAAGCAGTGGAGATTTGGGGGCAAGAGAAATCTTGAGGAACAGAGCCGTGCTTACTGGGCCACCCCTCTTGGGGTCTCTCCAGCCTGAGTCTTCCCCAAGGCCTGGGGAGGGCCCTGGCCAGCCTACCTTCTTGGTTTGCAAGGGCCTGGAGAGATGCAACAGGAGTGAAATGTCACTGTGACAGCAACTTCTTTCTTGGAACCCTAAACCGACGATTCCTGTCCTCAAGTTGTGCCTAGTCTTATTAGCAGGTGCATATTGGAAGACAGATAGAAATGACGAAAGGGCCCCCACAGGAATCTCAAACATCCAGGTTACATGCGATTTTCTCTTGGTCTTTTCTATAGCCCCTTCCAGTTGACTTCCCAAGTTTCTTAGCCACCTGCCCCAACTCCATCATCCTTTATTTCTTCTTCATTCTCTCCAGCCCTTAAAGGGCTGGAAGGCTGTGAATTACTATGGGAATTTGGAAGGAGGTGAAGTGTGGAGATCCCACTCCTGCTCCCTGGCACCCATAGTTGGCTCTGCTGGGAGGAGAGGCCAGCAGTAGGGCATGTGTCCAGGAGCCCTGGGAGATGGTCAAATGCCCGTTGGGGACAGAGGGGACACAGCTATGGTAGGAGTCCCCAGCTACTCCGCCCAGTGGACTTCCCTGTCCAGGGAAGTCCACCTACCTCCATTCCTTCTCTGTCCCCTGAGCTCCCAAGGGGAAACCAGCAACAAGAGAAGATTAATTAGGATGGGGACTGTGAGGTGCCAGTGACATCCCCCTGGAGAGGCTGGGGCCTGGAGCAAATTACCCTATAATAGCAGGTTAATTAGATAAGACCCAAATTACATGAGCAAGGCTTGCAAGCCCAGCAATTTGAAGGTTTCATGTTGTTTCAGAGATGGGGAGGGCTTGATCTCTAGCTCAGCATAGAGAAAATGATTTCTTGCTCCCAGGCAAACCAAGCCCACGAATTAAGCTCTTGACTGCCCATCTAAGAGCCCCAGTGGCAAGCACATATAAGGGGACCTATCAGTCCTCACTGCAACCAGCAGAACCTGTGTGGGATTTTGCCTTGTTCCCTCCTGCTCCAAGCTCCATCTCCATCACCAGCAACATGAGCCGTCAATTCACCTGCAAGTCCGGAGCTGCCGCCAAGGGGGGCTTTAGTGGCTGCTCGGCAGTGCTCTCGGGGGGCAGTTCATCCTCCTACCGGGCAGGAGGCAAAGGGCTCAGTGGGGGCTTCAGCAGTCGGAGCCTCTATGGCCTGGGGTGCGCCCGGAACATCTCCCTCAACGTGGCCGGTGGCAGTGGGAAGAGTGCCGGTTATGGGTTTGGCCGGGGCCGGGCCAGT
Source organism: Tolypeutes matacus (assembly GCA_026826555.1). Taxonomy (NCBI): domain Eukaryota; kingdom Metazoa; phylum Chordata; class Mammalia; order Cingulata; family Chlamyphoridae; genus Tolypeutes; species Tolypeutes matacus. Next base: position 2,158,771 of record JAKSZT010053897.1, read on the forward strand.
GGCTTTGCTGGCAGCATCTTCGGCAGCGTGGCTCTGGGGTCCGTGTGTCCGTCTGTGTGTCTACCCGGAGGTATCCATCAGGTCACGGTCAACGAGAGCCTGCTGGCCCCCCTCAACGTGGAGCTGGACCCTGAGATCCAGAAAGTGCGTGCCCAGGAGCGGGAGCAGATCAAGGCTCTGAACAACAAGTTCGCTTCCTTCATCGACAAGGTAGGTCTGCTGGGATCAGGGGAACATGTGACCAGCCTTTTTCTTCTTTTCTTAGAATATGAGATTTTGTTATAGCAGGAGGGATTGGGGTTAACTCTGAGGAGGAACTTACTGTGAACAAGGCAGTTGCTTTCCATGGTGAGGGTGACTTGTGTAGGCCTTTCTGTGTAGTCTTCCAGAGAAAAGACAGAGGTAGGTCAGTCTCTACTGGCAGGGGCTTATCAGGGGCTCTAAGGGAAGAGACCTGGTCCTTATTCTCAAGGGTCAGCATGGTGCGGTTGCTAAGCCTGGCGACCTTGCAGTCTGCGTGCAAAAACAAAAACCCAGACACCAGTGATGCTTGTCCTCCTCCCATTGCATGCTGGTTTTGTCCATTAGTATTTAACCCACGATCAGGAGCCTCAATGTGTGATGACCCCGGGCCCTTTGACTTTCTGAATCTTGACCACGGACAGCTGTTTCAGTGGGTTCAGGACTCCCTGAAGAGGCCACACAGTGCGTGGCAAAGGGGCCTCTGCGGTGCTCTGAACTCAGCCCTGGCCCCATCACTGACCAGCCGTCAGTGATGTCCTGTCTCTGCCTCCATGTCATCGTCTCTGAAATGGAGATGATAACCTACTCTCGGGGTGCTTGTCAGGCTTGCAAAGGAAAATGTACGTGAAGATCTGGGCATGATGCCCAGCACACACCATGTACTTCAGAGATGCTGGTGGTTGTTCCTGCCCTTTTCATCTCCAGAGGGTGAGGGGAGGAGGCCTGAGAAGGAGAGGAGTCTGAGGTCTGATGCATGCAGTCCAGAGAGGCCCTTGCATTTTGGTAGAAAAGAGATTGTTATCCCCATTTACAGCGTCAGCAAAGGGGAGGAGGAAAGGAAAGGTGAGGTTGGACCCTTAGCCTCCAGGCTCCAGACACAACACTGAAACCAGAGGGCCCTATTACCAGCAGGCCCCAAGGACAGGTCAACCCAGCACAGAGTTCGTGGTGAAGATGGACTCATGGTCACCCCCATGTAGCCTCCCTCTGCAGCGATAGGCTCTCTCTTGGAGGAACCCCTGCTGCCCTCTGCTCAGCCTCAGGTGCCCTGAGGATCTCTGGTTTCCTTCTCTCTTTTAAGCCGTTCACAGACTGGAAGATCAAGTCCTTCCGAGGACTGGGGCATGGGGGATGGGTGTGGACTGACCCTTGGCTGGACGGCTCCCACGTGATGGGTGGGTGAAGTCTGGAGACATGGAAAGAAAGATGTGCTCAGTCACCTCTGATTCCTTTTTATAACAAAGGTGGTCTGCCCCTAGGGGCCGGGGGAAAGAGGCTCAAGGCCCTGGATTGTTCCCAAATAATTTCAGTCAATGGAAAGAGTACAATCCCTTGACCTCAGGCAGCCCGGAAATAGGTAAATCTTCTCAGCCATCCAGATGCGTCCAGCAGTACAGCTGTGTATTCTGGTGTCCTAGATGATAGAGTTGATAGGGTTGACTCTGTGGTTAATGTTCAGCTATATGGATCTACCTGATTTTTCAACCAAACCAGTTTCTGGATGTTCTGCTGGAGACAAGCTGTTTGGTGGATAATTCCAAATCAACACCGAATCCTGGGTGATTTTCCCATGTCTTGTGTTTCTGACTTTAGGAGCACAACCTTGTTTAGCTGTGCTCATGTAGATTACGGAAGTCAGATTTTAAACATTTTCCCCCCTCCCCAAACCAAAGAAGAAAGGTGTACGCAGACCTCCTCTTGTCAGTTTCCACTCTGCAATGGGAAGGGGAGTTCCAATCTGCTCATCTCTGTCCACATGCCGTGCTGACTCTAGCAAAGGTGGCTCTGAAGAGCAGGACACAGGAGAGAGGGTAAAGCTGTGAGCAGAGAGGGAGTTGGGCCTCATGCAGGAATTTAACAAATCAATTTTATTGATACATATTAATAAAGCGTAAATCCATCAAAAGAGTACAGTCAATGGTATTTGGTGTAATCACCTAGTTGTGCATTTATCACTTTAGAGCACTTTCATTATCCCAATAATAATAAACAAAACAAACAAACAAAACTCACCACCTCTCAACCATCATATAATGGTTAGCACTCTGGACCCTGACGCAGGAATTTAAAATACCTGGAAGCCCTTGGCCCAAGCCTCATGTGAGCTCTGACATGTTAGAAAAATGAAAAGCAGACCCCCTTTGCAAAGAGATGGGCCCAGTCTGGCTCCTGTCCTGGTATTTGCAGGCACTCCCATGTCCTGAGCTGGAGCGAGCATGAAAGGTTCTGAATTCCACACAAGGGTTATAGAGACACATCTGGGCTCAGTTCTGGGCTCTGCCACTTTTTAAACTGTTGGACCTTGGAAAGTTGCTAAACTTTCCTGGGCCTCAGTTTCCTCTCTGTAAAGCAGGGTTAGAGATTCACCTGCCTCATGCAGCAGTGGTGAGGGGTGAAGGAGATAACGCAGGTAGAGTGCTTTTTCCCTGCGCATGGTAACTGTGACTTTCCTTCGGGGACTCAACCGTTCCTGGGATTTGGGGTTCCAGGTGCGGTTCCTGGAGCAGCAGAACCAGGTGCTGGAGACCAAGTGGAACCTGCTGCAGCAGCTGGACCTGAATAACTGCAGGAAGAACCTGGAGCCCATCTTCGAGGGCTACATCAGCAACCTGCAGAAGCAGCTGGAGATGCAGTCTGGGGACAAAGTGAGGCTGGACTCAGAGCTGAGGACCGTGCGGGACGTGGTGGAGGACTACAAGAAGAGGTGCGTGAGGAGGGGCTGCCCTGGAGCTGGACGGCCATACCTGCCGCCCTGAGCTCATCCTGCAGGAGTGGGCTTCTTGGGGCTCCAGGCACTTATCCCAGTTTCTGCAGGAGGAACCTGAACTTTCTGGAGGCAGGGGGCAGTGCACCTGGTCACACCATGTGGGGTGGCCTCAACCAAGCTCTAGAACTTGTTCCTTGGCTCCTCCAGCCTCTGACCTGGTACCTAGGACAAACGTTCAGTCATCTGGGCAGCAGTCAGAGGATTTTCTCTGACTCTGGGGTGAGGGAGACCTTGGGCCAACCTCTCCTTTTCTCCCAGAGCTTCTGAGTCCTCACTAGTACCATGGAGGCAGGTGTACCTCCCTCCCAGATCTGCTGTGAGGAGTGACTGAGGAAATGTATGTGAGAGCACTTGGTAATTTGTAAAGCTTTATTTAAAATTTGACAGAGCAGCCAGCTTCTTTTACCCCATCCAAGATTTCTCACAAGACATTGGCCCCACAAGCTCTTTCCTCATCTTCCAAGCTGGATCTCCAACAATCCCCTTCTTCCAAATTCAGTTATCATGTCCCCTTCTCCAGGAAGCCTTCCTTGCCTGGCTGCCCCCTGGTCCCACGACAATGTGGCCTCGCAGCACCTCTGCCTTTGGGCCAACAGGCTGCTCCCTGCTCAGGGGTCTTTCCTGGCAAATGAGGGTTCTCAGGAAGACATGCTCCACTTAACAAGCCCTGACATCTCCGCAGGTACGAGGAGGAAATCAATAGGCGGACGGCTGCAGAGAACGAGTTTGTGCTGCTCAAGAAGGTGAGACAGCAGGCAGGCCCTTATTCCCAGGGGTTAGCCTGGGACAGGACAGACCTAAGCCTACCACTGTGCTTTGCCATCAGTCAGAAAGTGAGAAGATTCAGAAATAGGGCAAAGGCAGAGAAAGCCACAGTGAAAGACCTTTCAGAAAAAAGAGTCAAAGGTAGGAAGGATGATGGAGAAGCATGTGGGTGTGGTTTGCCCACAGAGAAGAATATCAGAAAGGCTCCCTCTCCCCCAAGGATGAGATGAAGGGGCTCCAACTGCAGCCAGGAGGATCTGGCTCAGACAACAGAGGGGATGACCCTGACAGCGGGCCTGGCTGGGGCTCCCTTCCTTAGAGGAGCACCCCATCCTGGCTGAGGGAGCAGAGCCTCAGGATGGGGAGAGGCTGGGCCTTTTGCTCCTTCATTTTCTTTCCCATGAGCCACACAAGGAGAAGAGGCCTGGCTCTACAACCTGTGCAGGACACCTGTGCCGGGCAGGTCTCGCCTTTTCGTGGCAGTTATGGGGGATGCTTTGGATGTCTTTCAGGATGTGGACGCGGCTTATGCCAATAAGGTGGAGCTGCAAGCCAAGGTGGACTCCATGGACCAGGAGATCAAGTTCCTCCGGTGTCTCTTTGAAGCTGTAAGTCTGTCCTCTGTTCCATCCATCCAAGGGCAGCCTAAAACTCTATTCTGGGGCCTGGGAAGGGCACAAAGGAGGGGCCCTGAATATCTGCCTTCTGAGTGGGAAAGAAATGGGTCATCTCTCCATGGCAGTGGGAACCTGACTGGGGCCTGGGAGGGAAGTCGCTTTGCCCAGGGAGGCGACAACCTTGAGTTTCAGCCTTTAAGTTGGCCTCACCAGAATTGGCTTGCCTGGCCTTGGACAGTGGCCGAGCCCTGGGACCATCTCCACTTTCCCTCCAGGAGATCGCTCAGATCCAGTCCCACATCAGCGACACGTCCGTCATCCTGTCCATGGACAATAACCGGGACCTGAACCTGGACGGCATCATCGATGAGATCCGCACCCATTACGAGGATATCGCCCTAAAGAGCAAAGCTGAGACAGAGGCGCTGTACCAGACCAAGGTGAGGCTGGGCTGAGCTGGGCTGGGGAGGGAGGGTGACCCCAGCAGGCCCCGGTTCCCAGAGCAGAGCCTGGGTCTGGTCAGTTGTCCAACACTTCCTACCCTCCACGACATCACCCGTCCCAAGATGTCACAGACTCCTCTGACGTGCTTACCGTGCTTGTCTGTGGGCTGTGCTTTGGGATCTCCAGTTCCAAGAGCTGCAGCTGGCAGCTGGCCGACATGGGGACGACCTCAAGAACACCAAGAATGAAATCTCGGAGCTCACCCGGCTCATCCAGAGAATTCGCTCGGAGATTGAGAATGTGAAGAAACAGGTAAGGGGACTGGTCGCCTGCGTTGGATGAGGAGGCTGAGTGGGCAGCCTCCCAGCCACTGCCCACGAGAAGGGACAAGGCCAAGGTGAGGCCACTGCCTCCAGCAGATGGAGCAGGACCTCCCTGGAGGTTCTCCACCTCCTGCGCACCCCAAAGACCTCGGCTTTGGAGCCCCCTCCCTGGGAAGACTTCTTTGGTTCCCAGGCTGGGCCCCCTGCCCTGCCCCCAGCGATGTGCTTTCCTGGCACCTGCACTTTCTCTGTGCTTGTCACATATCTGTCACTGCCCAACACAACACCCGCTTGCCTCTCCCTGCCCCAGCCCCGCTCCCCCGACACGCACTAGACTGAAAGGTCTTTGGAGGCAGGGAGCTGGATGCCCTGTTCATCGTGGTTTTCATAGCATCTAACACAGTACCTGGCACACAGTAGCAGTTTAACAAATATTTGTTGTTTTAATGATTGAGAAGGAGAAATGGGCTCAGGGACCACCCATTAAAGCACCTTTAGCAAATATTTATCAAGGACTTACTATGGGCCTCTCCCTCCCAGGAATATAGAATCAAGACTCAGCTTTGGTAGGTGGGGAGAGAAGATGTACGCATATAAGAACAATAGCAGCAAGTCTCATCCTTTTGTCACATTTACTTCTCACAATGCCCCTGCGGGGCAGGAGTTACAGATGAGGAAACTGAGGCTTACAGAGGTTAAATGGGTTACATGCTGGTCAGTGGCACAGCTGTGACCTGAAGACTCCTAGTCCAGTGCTCTTTCCTTTATCCCATGGGTTTTAACACTCAGTGACCATGTAGTCTCGGACACGCTTCTTGACCTCACATCAGATAGTTTGGAAGGACTACCTGAGCTAAGGTGCGTGAAGCACTGAGTGTCATGCTGGGCCTACAGTGGGTGATCAGTGAATAATAGATCTGGGGAATTGGGTTCTGTGCACCTGAGTAGCTACTGTCGTTGCTCTGCCATACCATCTGACAGTGATCTCACCTCCCAGACTTTAACCAACTCAAGAGGAGAAAGGCAATCCCACTCTTATTCATTTGTGACCTCAGCACAATGTTGCTAAGTAAATGTCTTGGCACTGAGCTGAAGTGCTGACTTGGGCATCTTATTGGGAAGGAACATTGCCACAACCTTCTAAACACAAGGGGGTAGAGACAGAGTGGAGATAGAAGGACTTTCCAGCCCCAGGAGGGGTTCCAACACTAGAGAGAGGGCTGACGGTGTGGCCAGTGGAGGGGGGCATCTCTGCCCTGGAATCTTAAAGGACAAGAGAGGCTGGGATGTGGATGATGCCAAAGACCCCGTCTGGTCTCCTGACTTCTCGCATTCCACATTTAGGCCTCCAACCTGGAGACGGCCATCGCTGATGCTGAGCAGCGGGGGGACAACGCCCTCAAGGACGCCCGGGCCAAGCTGGTCGAGCTGGAGGGCGCCCTGTACCAGGCCAAGGAGGAGCTGGCCCGGATGCTGCGTGAGTACCAGGAGCTGATGAGCCTGAAGCTGGCCCTGGACATGGAGATCGCCACCTACCGCAAGCTGCTGGAGAGTGAGGAGTGCAGGTAAGGGCGGGTAGGCTCTGGCAGGATGGACCAAAGGAGAAAGCCTAACACATCCTAATCCGGAAGAGAATAATAGCAGTAATTAATAGCACCTATCGGGCTGACTTAATAGCGGGCACTGTGTACAACTACTTTACAGGGACTGGCTCGTTAAATCTTCACAACTTCCCTGGGTGCACGTGGGAACACCCCGACCCCCTACAAAACCGCATTGCTGTGTTAGACCTTCTAGTTCCATCTTCCTTACCTGTTCACACTCCATGTGAGATTGTCAGAGAAGTCCTGGGGCAGCCACTCTGTTGCCCAGTGTTCTGGGTGGGTGGGCCTGGTGCTGGGGGTGTGTGCATGAGGCTCTTCGTGCAAACTAGCATTTGATTGTGCTGTTGCCTGGTTACCCCAAAGATCCAGGGGTTGGCCTCAGAGCTGCTCAGGTTCTGCTTGTGTCAGAGGAAGCCTGGAGCTGATGCACCTACACCAGGCTGGCAGGGGTTACGAGCTCTGAGGACTTCACTGCAGACTTCAGGCAGAATAGACTGTGAGCTGGATGACTGCTCTCTCTTTTTCTTTTTCTCCTTAACAGGATGTCGGGAGAATTTGCCTCCCCTGTCAGCATCTGTAAGTACTTGTGTGCTTTGTCCTTAAATGGTAGAATCTGGGATCGGAGTGTATAGATAAGGACTCTAACAACCAGAGAGGGAAAAGCCTTGCCTAAGATCACACAGCAGCCACATGGTGGAGGCATGGCCAGAAAATCAGGTATCCTGACTCCCAACCCAGTGCTTTCTGCTCCTTATCACCCTGTCTCTTTGTTCCCAGGGTATGGCAGCCAGGGAAGGCTGTTGCCATGGGGATGGGAAACAAGGGACGTCTTGCAAGAAAATGATTTATGGATCTGTGTGAGATCTGGGGAGCCAAGTTTGCAAGATGAAATTGGATCTGGGCAAGGGAGTCAGAGGGGGCTGAGGGACTCAGTGAGTGGGTGGCGGTAGGTGGGGCTGCTTGGAGGTCAAGCTGACAGTATTGGATCTCTGGGTTTCTTGGTGGGACTGAGAAAAACCAGAGCTTCCAAAAGAGCTAGCGGGAGAGAAAAGTTGGAGGCTGGAAAGTTTAGCAAAGAGACTAAAAGAGGGGGCAGTGGGTGGGTGTCCAGCATGCAGGTGTATGCACTGGTGCCTGGACGAGGAGATGAGCCTCTGAGATTTCATGGAGCAAGAATCAGTCAGACCGGGTTTAAGCTGTGATACATGGGGGAAGCAGGCTTTGGGATCCTTTCCCCAGGGGAAGGCTGTGACCGACTGTCCCTCCTGGGGACAGGAGCCCTCCTCTGGTCCAGCCCCCAGCTGTGCCTGAGTGTGGGCCACCGGCTCTCTCCCTGCAGCCATCATCAGCAGCACCAGCGGCAGCAGTGGCTACAGCTTCCGGCCCAGCTCGGTCAGCGGTGGCTACGTGGCCAACAGTAGCAGCTGCATCTCTGGAGTGTGCAGCGTCCGCGGAGGGGAGGGCAGGAGCCGGGGCGGCTCCAGTGACTACAAGGATGCGCTGGGGAAGGGCTCCAGCCTGGGAGCCCCCTCCAAGAAAGCCAGCCGGTAGAGAGGGCTGCCGTGCCCCGCCGCCACGACGTTAACCCCACTCTGGCCCTGGCGCTGCTGTCTCCCCAGCCCACCGTGCATTCTGCCTCCGCCCTGCCGGCCCTCTCTGGTGCCTCTGGCCATGCCCTTGGCACCCAGTTCTCCCAGCCAGTGTCTCCCTGAGCCTGGACCTTCTGGACTGCTAAGCTTGGCCAAATTCTTCCTGCAGACTCCCAGTTTTCACCATTTTGTCTGTGGACCCCCAGCCCCGCCACCAGCTCAGCCCCTAGCTCCCTGCCTTTACTCCTCTCCCCAGGCCCTGGCTCAGTCTCTAACTATCCTGACTCTCTGGCTGTCAGACCTGGGGCCTTAGTCCCAGCTCCTGCCTGTGCAAGCAGCCAGCTCTGTGTTCAAACCAAGGAGGACTGAAGGACAAACAGCCACGAGCGACCCAGTCCCCATCCCACCCTGGCTCGTCTCACGACTCATTCTGAGTGGGCCCCAGTACACTGAGCTGTGTCTTTCTTTGCTCTCCTGCAACTGGAAGATGCACTTTTCTCTTCTCATTTGATCCTTCCCCGTTGCATCCTCAATAAACAGCCCAATGAACAGCACAATTGGTCTCTGAGTGTTTAAAGAGTGTACCTGTGCCTCAGCTCAAATGCATGTACCACACCCACAGAGACACACTGGACTCACACGTGAACACGCACACGACGCGGATGTGGACACACACGACTATGCCACTGTGCCTGTGCAGCCCGTTTTTCTAAGTTAGTTTTCTTGGCAAAGCAGACAAAGAGCAAACTTTTAGAACATACAGGAGCACTGTCAGAGCTACAGGAAGATGCTATTCTGTATGGCAAGTCTTGCTGGAGGAGGGAAGTGGGGAGCAGAGTCTGGGAGAAGGGGAAAGGGACAGGGCCAGAGAAGAAAGAAGCAGCAGGAAAAAAGCACCTCTGCAGCTTGGTTTGTGGCTTTCAGCAAAAGAACTGTGTCCAGTGGCAGACACTGTCATGTTTCTGACAGGGACCAGAAAGGGAACTGGATCTTTCTCAGTGGGAAACCGGGGGCTTGATGGAGGGGTAGCCACATTTGTTGGACCCTTTCCTCGCTGCTCAGAGGCCTGGCTCCTGGGGGTTCCCGTAAGAGGGGTGGAACAGGTGGGAACCCCACGCTCTGGACTGCTCTCCTGGAAAGATTAGTTGGGTGACAAGTTCTTGGAACCTGAGACTTAGCGTGCATTTAGCAGCCCCACAGGGGCTGGGCCAGGCTGTGGGCCTCGGTGAATGTGCAGTTTCTGTCTCCCCAGCCCTCTCCTATCGACCCATGGAACCACTGCCATGAGGGTCAGTCCTCCCCTGTGGTGAGGAGGGATGTAAGGGGTGGATGGACAGACTCCCCATGTGACCAGCATGAGCGAGCAGACTTCAGCCAGGAAAGTTCCCGGGGCCTGAGGGGCTTCCAAAGAGCATCAGCTCTCACTCCCAGGCAGGCCTTGGCTACAGCTCTGTTTCTGCTGCTGGAGGGGCTTTGGGGGTGAAGGAGGGGCAGGGCATTTGTGGGTAGATGGGATTCAAGGTCTCTACCATTAGCAGTACCAGTCAATTATCAGGACAACCACACTGACGGCATTTCGAGGGGCGTGCAGACGGTTTCCATTTGTAGAGGAGCACTGGGTCCTGGCATTAGGGATGGGCTGTGAAATCAGGGGAGGAGGATTTGGGACAAAAAGAGGGAGTGGGATGGCAGATCAAGGTGGAAGGTTTGGAGGAAGGGACGCATGTCTGGGCTGTAGGCTAGAATGTTCAGAGAGGAGCTAGGGCTTAGGGTGAGGCCACACAGTCAGCTCACCCTCAACCTGGATGCTAGCCTCACCATTCAGCAAGTGTGGGTAGAGTATGAGGAGATCAAGACCCAACAAGAAGTTTGCTTCCTTCACTGATAAGTGGAGGCTGTGTGTGTGTGTGTGTGTGTGTGTATTTCCAGACATTGCCTTTTCTTCAGTGAAGGAAGGAGCCTACATGCATGCTGCTATGCTCTGCTGCTACCCTGCTGCCTTGCAGCAGTAAGGACTGAGGTGGGATAGCAGAAAGAACTTTACAGCTGAGACACTTAGAAGAAATAGCTAGATTGGTGGAGGAGGCATATCTGAATGCTGTCAGCTTATGACCCAGGTTTGGGGAGGGAATGAAGAATTCTTCCATGATCCCTTTATGTCCCAAGGCTCACAGGGTCTCCTGGGAAAGCAGGGTTATGTTGGGTTCTGAGTCCATATTCTAGAGCAACAGGACTAGAAGCTGGAGGCCCAAGGAAGTGGAGAGTGGGGACAAGTAGGGAACACCTCTGAGGTCCAAGGTAGGGACCTGAGTGAAAGGCTTGGATGGCCCCAGAGTGAGAGGCTCAACTGGTGTGGAATTGAAGTCCAGGAAGGACTTGGAGGGTGATTTCGCTTTGGGGAGAAAGAATAAAAATGACAATGACTAGCAGGCAGGGTGGCCACTCTGTCACATCCTGTGAGTCTACTTGACCATTTGGTGGTGGTTGCCAAGAGCAGACATTCTTCCCACAGGCTGAAAAATAACCTAGGACCTTTAAAAAAAACACTGAGGTCTGACCAATTGGGTTAACAGGGGTGGGGCAAGCAGTCACTAGTGTCTTGTGAAAGTTTCTCAAGGGATTCTAATAAGCAACTAGAGAAGGATTCTGCAATCACACCCAGATCCTGAGGAAAAGAGCTGCATGATTGATCAGTAACGTCTGCCATGGTCACAGGTAGAGGAAGTGTTGGCACTCATTTGCTGCTCTGAGTGTTGCCTACCTGTTGCTTTACAGTTTACAAAACACTTTCACTCCTTTTATCTGAGCACAGCACCAGAAATGAAGGCTCGTTGCTATTACTAATATATAGATGAAGAAATAGAGGATCAAAGCCCCTGTCCATCAGCAACCACCCTGGGCTGGAGAAAATCTCAAGGTTGCCCTGCCTATCACCTGTCTTTGAGGGGGTTCAAGTGAGGAGTGGGTGCAGGCTTCTGGCTCCTGAGCCTGGACAGGAGTTCGTCCTCAGCAGTGCTGCCACCTGCCTGCCTGCTCCTCCCACCTGGCAGGTCCACCCCAGGATAAGTGAGGAAAAGGACCGGGTGCTGCTGAGAAATGTCAGCACGACCCTGACTTCTTGCTGTGCCTTGATTTCCTGGTGGTCTCTTGCTGTAGGGCAGGGATTGCTCTATTTGCTTCACCAACACAGGAACTGAGACCCAGGCAGGGCAGTGGCCTTTTCTAAGTTCTCCTAGAGTGTCAGGGACAGAGCTGGGCTTGGATGTGAAGCTGGAGTCTCCCTGTGCTGTGCTCTTTCCAACACTCCCACTGTAGGACAGCACTGATCTCCCACTGGATGAGGGAACTGTGTCCCCAAAGTGGAAGGAGGATTAGAGACCGCCAGGGAGAGGCTTGGTGGTCTCAGGAGCGGAGGGAATGCTGGCAAACAGCAAGGAGGTGAGCACTTCACGACTCGGGCATTCCGAGGGGGGGAGGAGGGGAGTAGACCTGGGGCCCGGAGGCAGGATGCAGAGGAGGAGGCAGTGCAGTAGCAGAAGCGGGGCAGAGGCTCTCCAGGAAGCCAGTCAGCCTCTGGCTCCCTGAAGCCAAGAAGGAGCAGAGACTCCTGGCTGCAAGAGGTGGGAAGGAATGGGGCCTCTGGAGGTACCCCAGGCAGAAGAAAAAGGAGTCAGGCTCACTCTGTGGTAGGGAAGAGACCCGTGGCCTCCCCCGCCCCCAGGTGTGGAGGGGCCTCTGGTAGGACGGTGCAGCCAGATTCAGATGGAAGGACTGTGGGAGACCAGCTTCCTGGGGGACCCAGAACCTCTGTGGGAGGAATTGGGGCTGGGCTTCGATGTGGGCCCTGGGAGCTGGGTTACAGCTGAACCTGTCCTGGTCTCTCCCTGAAGGGGCAGGGGGCTTGGATACACTTTGAGTTCTGCATGGCTTCTGGCCCCACAAGCAAGAAGTACCAAGAGGACAAACTGGTGCAAATGAGCAAAGTATGAAATACGCTTGTAGAGGCTGAAGCCAAAGAGGGAGCCGCAGAGTGCCGTGGGGCACAGAGTTGTGTCCTGCCCTGACTAAAGAGTCTAGGGCACTTTAAGTGGGCTCCCACAGTAGGAGGGGACTGCCTAGGGGCCGACCTACACCTCCCACCCAACCTCTGACACTGCAAAGAAGAACTGAAATGTCAGTAGGTCAGTCACCAGGCGTGATGGGGATGCTGGGGCATGTCGTGGGCAGAAGACAGAGGCTGGTCCAGGACAGCTCTGGAATTAGCTGGGCCAATCACTGCGTAGTGCAAGAGAGTGCCTGGAATGGGGCTGAGGGCCAAGGGCAGGGCCAGGAGGGCATCCAAAGGTTAGAGGGGACTGTGGCTGGCCATGGCTATAAGAGGAGAGGGAAGGGGAGAGAAAGGGAGAGGAGGGAAGAGGAGAGGAGGGGAAGGGAGGGGAGAGCGGGGAGGGAGGGGAGGGGAGGGGTCATAGCTTGTTCATTGCAGAAAGGTCTTCTCCTAATACGCAGAGTGTAGAGTCCTGAGATACACAGTGTGTGCTCTTTGCCCTCTGAGAGCCCTTCTCTTCTTCCCACCCCACCTTACTAGTCTTACTAGTCTTTTCCACCACCTCTCCAGTAAGCTGCCCAGAGATGGCATCTTCTTCCCCTTTGTATGCCCAGCGCATGTCTGGCACACAGTTTGTACTCAGTCAAGCTGGTGGGATGATGCCCCCTTTTCTCAGGTCTCTGGACTCCAGGCTGCCATCGTGGATACTGCTGGGAGCTGACCCTTGGCATGCTCACTTGGAGTGTTCCCTGCAGCAGGCTGAGGGAGACGTAGCAGCCCAGCTGGGGGACTATCTGCGGGTCGAGCTGCGGGTAAGGACACCTGTGGAAGAGGAGGAGAGCAGAAGGGACCCTACAGCACCTGGGGGTTCCCACCGAGGCGGCTGAGGGCCTCCTTCCCAGGACCCCTGTTCAGCTCCTCTTCTCCATCTTTGAAGCCTCACCCCCTGGCTCTTTCTTAACACCTCAGGCCCAGAGCACCAGGCAGGACCTGAAGGGAGGGAATGGAAACTGATGCTCACGGAGCACCTACTGTGGGCCAGAATAACAGGGGCTGGGCATGTCACCCGTGTCATCTCTCTGAGGTGGGCATCTTCCTACAACAGAGACACACTGAATGAGGGCCACGGAGCCAGCGAATGGCAGAGCCGGATTCAGTGAGGTATGTCCCTCTGAAGCCCACACTCTTTCCGCCTCACCACCTGGTACGGGAACATTCTGTTTCTGCCCTGCAGTCTCCCTCCCCATTTTCCATGGGAACTTCTGTCATATTCCATCTGCTGAAGCCTGATGTCACCAGGTCCCAGCACTGTGTCTTCCTTTTTCCTGGTCTCCCTTCTACTGGCTGGCTGCAGAGGCTGTGACCCCTTAGTGTTAAGGCACAGAGGCTGAGCCCCACAGTGAAGGAGAGGGGCAGCTCCGCTTTTGCTTCCCTTGAAGTCCTGGTCTCCTGTGGCAGAGGGGGTGGGGGCTGCAGAAGCCGCGGAGGTGGTCCTGGCCCTGAAGCAAAGTCAGGAAGTGGGAGGAGGTGGCCTGGGGAGTGGAGCTGGTGGGAGGTGGGTGGGTGACTCTTGGAGGGAGAAGGGCTGAAGAAGTTTGAGGGATAGTTTACCCTGAGAAGTGAGAAGTGGGCTCTGGGAGCAGAAACATCTAAATTAAACCCAAGACCAGCAAGAAGACTGGAGAAGCACAGAGGAGAAGGTCCCAGCCAAGGGAGTGGGTTCTTCCAGCACCATCCTGACCTTTCTTCAGACATTGGTGTCACGGCCAGTCCAGCCAGCTAACATGACCATCACCTCTGCAACCACCCCCGACACAGTCATCTCCTCTTCTCGAGCACCTCCTGAAGAGACTCCAGATTCCTCATGTCTCACAATCTTGCCTTATGAAAGTTCTGCTTTGAGTCTGACCTGTACCCCTCCAGCTACACTGGACCTTTACCTCATGCTTGTCAATACCTAGCAATGAAGACCATTTCTTATTCAGTTCATTCACTCTATGACCTTCTCAGGGGCAGAGGTTCCCAGATCTTGTAGCCTGACCCCAATGGCCTAGCTTTCTAACATTCCCCTATCTGCCTGTGACCTCATCACAACATCATTTCGAGGAGAGAAGATTTTTTTTTTTTTTCAAACCAAAATCTCTCCCTTTCTCTGCCTTGGCTATTTTTTTGTTGTTGTTGTTGTTCCCCCCATTCTAGACTAGAATACTATCATTGCCCATTGCTGGTAAGAGGAAAGCCACAGATAATCCCAAAATGATGGATAGGTCATCAAACAGATAATCCAAAGCATAGATGGAGGACCCAGAGAGTATTTCCATTTATGAGAAGTAGGAAACATTAATCCTCTAGGAATTATCTCCTTTCTCTTGACTTGATTTTTTTCTGGTTTGAATAAATCTTTGATGGTCTTGGAATCTAGCCAGAGAAAGGGGACTCTCCATTGCCATGGAGAATTCTCTAAACAAATAAAAGCCTGATGAATCATGACATTTGACTGTCCTGGGGATGGATGGGATGAGGAATGAGTGGTGGGAAGATTCTTGTTCGAGTCTCTCTCCCAAGCAAGAAAATGGAGCGTCAGTGAAAGGGGCCACCTTGCCTGCAGAGGCAGGTTTGACAAAAAGGGTTGGTGGGGATGCCACCCCCACTGAAGTCAGAAAGACTGGGCATGTCCTCTGCACAGCCTCGGCAGGCAAGTCCAGCCTGGCCCCAGGTTTCCTCTGGGACCCCTTCCTCCTGGGTCTGGGTATGGGAGGAGCCATCGTGGGTACCACCCTCAGTGCCCTTCATGTTTCCTGAGTGGCATAGGTGTGCCTGGGGAAAAGCTAGCCTGGAAGATGTGTGCATCGAGAGAGCGCTGAGCAAGCCCCGGCAGCCCGGGCAATAGGTGGCGGGATGTCGAGAATCTGCTGCCCACTAGGATTTCAGAACAGATGCCTGGCCTGATCCAGCGTTGCCGGCCTTTTATATTTGACTAAGATGGGCATTGGAAAAGCAAAAATTACTATCTACTACCTTGATCATTTTAGGAAAGAAAGGCACAACTTAATAGTAGGAATAAGTGCAGTCCTAGGTTAAAGTAAGCGGCACAACAAACTTACTGCATTGCACTCATTTTGCTTGATTAGCTCCAGATGAGTAAAAAAAAAAAAAATGCATCAAACATGGGCCCTGTAGCAGCATTAATTGTGCAACCTCTTTGCACTGCAATATGCTCATCTAAAGCATGGGAATAAAACCACTCTGCCAACTGCACAATGGTTAGAAAATCACCGAAAAGGATAATAAAGGAGGATGCATGTGGAAAATAACAAGAGCTACAGAGCATAAGGAGTGATGATGTCAACAGCGACGGTCCTGCAAGGGCAGTGCCACGTGGGGGTGAAGGGCGTGGGCTCTGGTTCCAGGTGTCTGGCGGGGCTGGGACTCAGTTAGGTCTGTCTCTCCAAGAACTGATGAGCAAGTTCTTGAATCTGTGTCTGTTTCCTCTTTTGAAAAAATGGGGCAATAATAATCAACTACCTCTGCATAAAATGCTTAAAATAGTGCCAGGCCCTTAGTGTGAGCTCAATAAATATTAGCTATTATTATTATTATTATTATTATTATTATTATTATTAGAGACAATGATCGCTACTCAAGAAACCATGGATAATTTTTAAGGGTTCACTGGGGGAATCTAGTCCTAGATCAATTTCTCAGCAGCAAGAATGCTTCTGAGAAAGTCTCCTCCTTTCTTCTTCCTTTTCCTCAGACTAATGGATTTTAGGCCTTGCTTCTTCTTTTTTTGCCTACAAAATATTCAGTACATACTTTGGGGATTTAAAAATGTGCTTAACCTCTAAAGAATAGTCAGCAATTGATAATCACAAAATTAAAAACAGTAATTATGTCTGAGGGTGGGAATGAATTAGATGCTCTCAGAATGCCTCAAAGTTTGCGTTTTTTCATGGTTGTAAACATAGTCATTCATCTTTTCCTTTATTGTTATAAGCAAAGAAAATATCTCCTTACGTACAAAATTTGCTAAAAAGACTGATCATAATTTACAACCTGCTAATCTTTATATAGTAACCATCACACCCACTAACTACTTACTTAGTCAAATGGAGAAATTACTCATCCTAAGCCTAAAAAAATTACATTATTATTTGCAAAATATGAACAGAATCATGAATGTTATATCTCCCTCAAAGGTCCAGTTCCATGATGAGTGTGTTTATGAAGCCTGGATACCTTACCTAAGCATTTGAAAGTTTTGGGTTTTTTTCCTTTTTTTCTCTATTTTTAAAGAAGTTTTAGATTACAGAAAAGTTACATAAAAAAATATAGGGGATTCCTGTATACTCTATCCCTCTCCCTCCCACACTTTTCTCCATTAACAACATCTTTCCTTAGTGTGGTATATTTGTTACAGTTGATGAACAAATAGTGAAGCATTGCTACTAACCATGGTCTATAGTTTACATTATGGTTTATACACTTTGCACTATATGATTTTATAGATTTTGACAAAATGTATAATGGCCTGTATCCATGATTGCACTGTTATACAGAACAATTCCAATGTCCTGAAAATGCCCCATGTTACACCTATTCTTCCCTCTCCCTCCCCTCAGAACCTCTGGTGACCACTGTCTTTATATCAACGTTACAAGTTCTTCCATTACTAGAATAATAATAAGTCTACTTTGGTCCAGAGTTGCCTTACCTTCTTATGTTTGTTCATTCTGCAATCTTGAGGATTTGGGGATAGTGATGTCCACTCTGCTTCTGATTGAGAAGGGGCTTAGATCCCATGGGGCAGACAGAAGGAACTGTTTTGCTTGCAATTGTAGATACTCTCTGTTTTTGGGGATGGGAATTGTCCATCATCATCATTTTGTTAGTTGTCCTGGGCTAGTCTGATGAACTGGAGAGTAGGTGTTGCTACAACGCTGCTGAAATTCAGGGCTAAACTGGCACATGAAAAGACTGAAGAATTAAGTCTTTGGGACATATATTTCATGGGTATAGTGCTAATTATAGTTCAAATAAAAGGGGCAGAAGAATCATGTGTAGGAAAATTATAAATAAGTCTAACTCTGTTACATTGGGGAGATATGTTAACCTATTCCAAGGTAAGGCCCACTGACAGGGTGTCGATTTCCTCGGTTTGTCTGCCCTGCTTATCATGTCCAGATGTCTCTAAACCCTCAGGAGCACCTTTGCTTGAGGCATTGTTTACTGTGGCAGTCAGTGAGATCCTCCTGAGACGTGCATAAGTATAACCTCTGGAATAACCTTCTGACTCACTTTGAAATCTCTTAGCAGTAAAAACTCATTTGTATTTAATATTTCCACCTTTTGGTCAAGGTCTTTTTCCCAAATGCATCACTGGTTGGTGCTTGGTAGTAATCTCTCAGTGCCAGGGAAGCCCATCCCTGGGAGTCATGTCCCAAGCCAGGGGCAAGGCAATGAGCTTATATCCTGAGTTTGACTTAGAGAGAGTAGAGTTTGTTTCTGAAACTTCACCTCCTCCATAAAACTGATCCAGATTTTCAAAGCCCATGACTTACTTCTTGGTTCTCTGCCCACCATAATGGAGCTCTCACTCCTGTACTTCCCCTCGAATTCTTCTCCTAGAATCAGGCCTTTTCTCCTGGCATGTATATGTTGTTAGGGTTTTGTGGCTTAGTTTATAAGGGATTCTGGTTTCATGCCCTGAGTTCCCCCTACTCCTTACTTGTCTTTTTTTTTTTTTTTTTTTTTTTAAATTCATTTATCCCCCCCTTGCTGCTTGTGCTCGCTGGGTCAGCCAACCACGCCGTGCGGGCGGGCCTGCCCTCACCAGGAGGCCCTGGGAACTGAACCCGGGGCCTCCCATATGGTAAACAGGAGCCCTACTGATTGAGCCACAGCCGCTTCCCTCCTTACTTGTCTTGGTCAATGTGTCCATCTCCTCTGGGGATCCCTGGTTAACAGAGCGTGGTGGCATAATGTTTTCTAGTACAGTCAGTGTTCAGGACAGAACAGCTACAAGCTGAATTCAGTGTTCTTGATGATGGTGGGTACAAGAAAATGACAGAGCCATGCATCCAGTGTACTGAACACTGCTCGCCCACAAAGGCTCCCCTCTCTGAGGCCCAGCCAACCCTCTGCTTTGCTTCTGTCCTGTCTTTGATGGGACTGGAATGGCTGACAGGCAGTCCAGAGGCCCAGTTACCCCCTGACAGTCCTGAGGGCCAGAGGTGTTAGTAGTCCCTGTCAGAGCTGACTTCCAGCAGCAAGGGGCTCACGGGCAAGAGTGGGCAGGAAGGGCTTGGGCTGAGGGCCAAGGTGGAAGAACAGAATCTCCATGGCACTGAGAGTGACTATTGGGGCAGGGAGTCTGTAAAGTGGATGGAAGCCAGGGCAGGTGAGAGGAGAAAAGACTGAAAAAAGGCATCCTGCAAGGAACAAAAGGAGGAAGGGAGAAGGGGAGGTAGAGGGGTCTCTAGGCCACATCACTGAGGCCCTGCAGATCTGGACAATGAAGGGCGGGAGGGACAGCCTGTCAAAGCCACACAGAGCAGGGCCTCAGGAGTAGGCTAAGGAGTAGCACGGGGGTCAGAGGCTGGTGGGCTGGTAAATGTTTAACAATAGGCTTCCTTGGCGGGGCATGCATGTTGTGATGGTTAAGTTCATGTGTTAACTTGGCTAGGTTATGGTGTCCAGTTGTTTGGCCAAGCAAGCACTGGCCTGACTGTTGCTGTGAAGATGTTTCATGGATTTAAGTCATCAGTCAGTTGACTGCATCTATGGCTGATTATATCAATAATCAAGTAAGGAGATTGCCTTTAGCAACGAGGGACGTCTTCTCCAATCAGTCAAAGGCCTTAAAAGGAGAAGTGATGATTTCAGCAGTCAGAAGGGAGAGTTTCCATCTCTACTTCAGCCAACCAGCTTCTCCAGGAGAATTCCTCAAATGCCTTCACTGGCTTTCCCGGCTGGTGGCTTGCCCAATGGAATTTGGACTTGCCCATCCCCACAGTTGCGTGAGACAATTCCTATAATAAATCTCATAATATTTACTATATATATATATATATATATATATATATGTATATGTATATACAATATATATGTTGGTTCTGTTTCCCTGGAGAACTTTGACGAATACATACATACATACATACATACATACATACATACATACATATATATACACACACACACATACATATGTACATATATATTATATTTATAATAAATTTGCTACAATTTTTCTGATATAAAGGATACCTATCACACAATTTAGAAATAATAAAATATACAATACTCTCTGTTGTAAACTCTATATAGCCAACTGAATCTCACAAAATGCTTTTAATTGATTTTTGCCAAACCCTTATATCCATGGCTAACTTATGATTACAATTGGCAGACAAATGCAGTTCTGATGTGAATGTTGGTTCAGATTTAAATCTTCGCAATTAAGATGAAAAAGTGAAACAATAAAGATGAATGCTGGAATTTCGCTTGTTTCTCTGTGATGAGAGTAACTCCTGAATGAGGTAATAATTTTCGAATACTGGAAGATTATTTTCTCAAACTTTTGGCTGTTCATAATGTAAGTTTAGTCTGCATTATTAACATTTTCTCCATCATTTTCTTAAATCTAGACCAGGGCTGTCCAATAGAAATGTAATGCAAGTCGTATAGGTAATTTCAAATTTTCTAGTAGCCACATTTTTAAAAAGATGAAATTAATTCTAATAATACATTTAACCCAATGTATGCAAATATTATCCTGTCAACATGTAATCAATATAAACATTATTCATGAAATATTTTACATCCTTTTTTCGTACTAAATATTCAAAATCCAGTGTGTATTTTGCATTTCCAATATACCTAAATTAGGACTACTTGTATTTTAGTGTTCAATAGCCACACATAGTTAGTAATAACCAAGTTGGACAGTGGGGTGCTAGACAATCAACAGAACAATAGAGTAAGCTCTGATTTGTAGCACCTGCTGATTCCCTTGGTGTAAATACTCCCACAATGGCCATTTCAAGTAACCAATTTGACATCGCTATCATGGAGTTGGAAAGGGATGTGCAACATAGCACACCATTTTGTATGGTGTTGCCCCCATTCAGATTCAATGGATGTAATAACCTCAAGAGCTCAGCTAATAGTAAGATGTAGTAAAAATATGAGGACATGATAAATTTTAAGCATTTCTTACTTTTGTTCTTAATGAAATTTATTTAATTGTAAGTTTGTATAATTTAATTTAAATAATGACTATATTTAATAATCATCTCACAAAATTCTTGAAAATTTAATAATTGGCTTCTGCAAGGTCATTGAGCTCACTCTTGCATACTACTAGTGAGAGTCAAGAACAAAGGGAGGCCTTCAAAAGGGACATAGGGTTTTGGGGCAGGGATCAAAATGGGATTTTGCTTCAGTTAAACTTAACTGATATTTATTGAGGTCCCATTTGGCACAGGGATTGTTCTGGAGAGATGGTGCAGGCAGGAGGAAGAGAGAATGAACACAATATGATTCTGGCCTTCAGAGGTCTTGTGATGCCCAAAATACTAGCTATACTGGTGGCCCGGAGGGTGATAGATCCCAGGGGTGGAGAAGTGGAGAGGTTAAGGGACATTTGGTTTCCAGACCTGGCTCTGTCCCTAGGTCACCGACTCTTTGCTCTAAGATTCTTTGTCTATTAAATGAGTTGCATTGGGTAAAACTCCAGGTATCCTTTCAGCTTCCAAGGAGAGTCTTCCAACATGGTGACTGGGGGTGGGGGCCACCTGGAAGAAGTGGTATTTGAGTTGAGCTTTGAAAGAATGGCTTTCTTGAGGGATGAAGTTGTGGGATAAAGGAATTCCAGGTGTCAGGAACTGGAAGGACAAAAGCCAAGGGCAGAAACATGGAGGGCATGTTGGGAAGAAGCTAAATCTAGTATAACTCTTTTGGAAGGAAGAGTAAAGAAGGTAAATACCAGAGT
Organism: Tolypeutes matacus; assembly: GCA_026826555.1. Classification (NCBI taxonomy): domain Eukaryota; kingdom Metazoa; phylum Chordata; class Mammalia; order Cingulata; family Chlamyphoridae; genus Tolypeutes; species Tolypeutes matacus. Next base: position 2,180,163 of record JAKSZT010053897.1, read on the forward strand.
TTTAGAGATGAATGTGATCTGAGACGTTGTCTAGACAAGGCTTCTGTTTACAGATGAGGGGCCTGATGCTCAGAGAGGTTAAATAAGTTGCCCAAAGTTGCACAACTAGCAGCTGGAAGCATCAGATTTGCGCAACTCGATATATATAATCTGTGCATATATAAACTCACATATTTATGTGGTTATTCCAAATAGCAACTTATTTCTAAATGTCTGAGCATAATATAATCATTGATGAGAACAGACCTAAAATTGTCACCTTATTAAAGATGCTTGGTTTCAGGGATACTCAAGGGGCACCCTTAGGAAATGGCATGGAATGTGGGAAGAACACTATGAAGATGACTGAGAGAGAGCAATGAGTACAGCTGATAAATAATTAGCTTGCATAAGCTTTTAAAATTATTATTATTTTTTTCTTTTTTTTGATGTACTGGGGCCAGGGATTGAAACCAGGACCTCGTATGCAGGAAGCCGGCGCTCAATCACTGAGCCACATCAGCTCCCTACATAAGCTTTTGAGAAAATGTCAGGGGAGATGGACGCCTTAGCTTTGCATCCACTGTCACCCGAGAAACTCCAGCAGCTTCTGCTCTGTTTCTGGGCACAAGCTGGGGGCGGGGGAGGTGGCACAGACTGTCAAGGACCCAAAGTCTAGCCCCCTCAGTAGGAAAAGAGCCTCTCTGCCAGCTACTAGGCCACTAGGAAGTGGAGTGTTTGGCTCAGCTTGCTGAGAGGATAGGAGGCTGCCTGCAGTGCCTGGGGGTGCCTGGGGCTCTCAAGGGGTTCCAGGCAGCACAGAGCCTGCTGGCTGTATTCTTCTTGGGTGGGGGTGGGGGGGGGGTCCTCGGCTGCTTCAGAATTCATAGCAGCCAGTTTGAATTCTTAGCACCCAGAAGTGACAATGCCTGCTGACCTATCCCTGCCCTAGGCATTGTAGGGGTGCAGGGAGGGGACTGGGACAGGAGCACAAACAGAGGCCCACAGACCATGTGCCCCAATACTTAAAAGTTATAAATCAGGCTTACAAACTGTTACATAAAATATGCCTGACCCCTCAATTTGACAATGACACCCTCACAATGACCTGGTTAGTGAGGTCCACAGATGGTATTCTTGGACTGCTGAGAGTTCCACGTCATAATGTGGCAGCTGGAGAGAGCTCCCAGCTCGCAGCTCCCAGCCTGCTCCCCTTCTTTTCCCATCCCTGGCTCTGTCCTTGCCACAAGGGCCTCATGCACACCCCAGATTACACATCAAAGCTCCAGCCACATCTGCAGACAGCCCAGAGGCGTGCCTGCCAGTAAGGTGGTCTGCTCTCCAGAAGATGCACCTGGGGAGGAGGTCTACACCGGCCCAGACATGGCTTGGGGCTCCTGGGGAAGGCACCCAGCTTCTAGTTGTCTGAACTGGCCTAGAAGAGGGTGTGTGGGCTCCAGAGGAGCATGTGCTTGTGGCCTGCAGATTCCTTGCTCAGATGCAAGAGGGCAGCTGGAAGGGACCAGGGCAGGGCCCTATACAGCAGGAGTCCAGGGCAGGGACCCCTCTTGACTGAGTGTAAGGGGTCCTCCTGTATGCAGGACCCACACTCAGGATGGCGATTGGAGCAGAACAAGGTGCTAGGCCAAGCTCTGGGTGTCAAAATAGGAGGACAGAATAGGGAAAGAGGGAGTGCTGAGCCCATCGACTGGATGGAAATGGGAAATACATACAGAGATTAGCCTTGAATGACATTAGCTACTGTTTATGGAAAGCTTCCTTTGTGCCAAACCATGGGCTAGGCTCTTTAAGGATATTTCCTTTTTAAATCCTCATCAACTGCCCTATTAGTACCCGTATTTTATATAAATAAGGAAACCCAGGGCTAGAGAGACTGTGGAACGTGCTCAGGGCCAGCAGCCAGAAGTGGCAGCCCAGGGTCTCTCCTACCCCCATGGTGACAAAGAGTGTTGGAGAGGGGAGAGAGGAGACTGTACTGTCTCCCTCTTGTGTCTCAGATGCGGCACCTGAAGACCCAGAACCAGTTCTGGAGACTGAGCAGGGCCTCCGCTAGCAGCGAGGCCCCTTAGGGCTTCCAGAGAAGTTGGGGACTCTGTGGGGCCAACCATAAAGGGCTGGGAGGGGAAAGAGTGACACTGAGTCAGCACTGTGGATGTGCATGAACTGCCAGAGACCTTCAAGGCCAAGCACGGGCAAATGCCCATGCATTCAGGGCCTTCCTGAGGGGGTGGCCAGTGTGGCCATGGTCATGAGCCCAGTGCCCCAGGGATGGGCAGAGGCCTTGAGGGGAGAAGTTTTTGGCAGTTTCTCCTGAGTCCTGCCTGAAGTCAGGGAGTGTGTTGCCAGCATCATTAGGTAGGCGCTACCTATCGCAGGTGGGGTGGGGGCCTACCTGCCGACACACACCTGGGCCCAACCTTCCTCAGCCCTGGTTGTTTAGACTGCCTGTTGAAAGGTTGCTGTTTGCTGCACTCACCCTCTAAGGACTATAATTTGACTTTCCAAGCACTCATTTGTGGTTTCCCCACAGTTAATCGTGTAATTACAGAAATTTACTCGTCACCTTCCTGACTCCAGGCCAGGTATACCTGTTTGTCCACATCCACAGCTGGATGTTCTGAAGATGGGAAGCAGCCAAGGCATCGACCCTCGTCCCACCCCTTTCCTAAGAGCAGTAGAGAGGTGCTCCTTATTTGGTGGGAGATGAAGTCTAAGAGCAGAGAGTCAGGGAAAGGGCCTGGATCCTGGGCTGGTGAATGAATGCAAGGACCAGGAAACAGAAGGGTGGTCTATTCCTGAGAGTCATTGGAGCCACATGAGGAAGGAGACCAAGGACCAAAGTTCAGAGGAGGGAGGAGGTGAGTGGGGAGGGGCTGTGGACAGCAGCATCCCACCACTGGTACACAAAGTCATTCTAGGCTGTGTGTTACAGCTTATTTTATAGCCATGGCGTTATTTTCGTGTGTGTTAGAAAAAATGTAATCCAGTAGTTAACAAGATTTCCTTATAAAATAAACATACCAGGTAAAAATATAAGTCAACTGAAAGAAAAAATATTAAAGAAAATAACAGTACTGGTGAATTGTGGGTATTACCAAAATCATGATGGCGGAGTTTAAATGACTGTAGTTTGGCATATATTTAAGGAGTCATAGGAATATCTGAGAGGGTCAAAGAGGGTACTGGCTGGAGAAGCCAGAAAACCCAGCCCGCATTTGGGTTGTACACAATGGCTGTAGACAGCTCCTCAGGGCCATGAAATGGGCAGGGTTAGGGATGGATATAATCACATTATTCTCCCTGGAGGTGGTGTCCTTGGAGCCAGAGGAGGGGAGAAGAGCGGGGACTAAGAAGTGCCTCAAAATATGGAAAAGTTTGTCAAAGGGAAAGAAGTATAGACCCTCTTCTGCATAGCTCCATAGAGCTCTCTGGCACCTCACAAAAAGTGTGACTCTGTGACAAGAGGAGGCGGGTGGGAGAGAGAGAAGCATCATGCTCTCAACAGCAGGCTGAGGAGAGAGCCTGGGCCCTGGTGGGCTTGCAAGCTGCTGTCCCCCAGGCACCTGATGGAAGAAGCCCAAGAGGCTGGTCATGTGGGAGCAGGACCAATGAGACCAGGGAGAGTGCAGGTTCTGTGAAACCGAAGAGAAGGTGCTCCTTTCTTCAGCCTTCAGGAGATTTTTGGGTGCAGGCCCTTGTCTCGGACATTTCATGAAAAGGTCCGTGGAAAACAACTGCAGGCCATGGCAGATCAGAAAAAAGAATGTGGCCAACCTGTTGCCCAGCCTGAGGCTGAGCTTGAATGTTGGTACCAGACCGAGGGAGGCTTCTGCCCACCTGACTCATGAGGTGGGGTCCACGTGGTCATCTGAACCCAATGCTGCTGTGTTAGACTATCCATGCCTGGTTGGATTCCTCAGGGAGCAAACACAAGATATCACTTATGCTGCACCTTCCATTTCCACCTGGTTCTCCCCCACCAGTGGAGAACTGTAACCCAGTCATGCTCGTTTCCTTGGAGGGATGTGGAGAAGAAGCAAGTCATGGGAATCCTCCAGAGGGTGTAGGGTGAAGGGGAGGGCAGAGTTCCTGAACAGCCCAAAGGTATTTTCAGGTGGAAGGACTTTTTCTTTAACTTGTGCTCCCAGCTAAGGTCATTATGAGATAAACATATTAGGCAGTCCCTGTTCTTCTCAGGGAGTAGAATCTCTATCAGAATTTGAACACAAAAGGCACTCTTTGTTCTCTGCCAACCAAGAAGTTTATGGGGCTTAGGGAGGTGGATGGAGCCCATTCCTTCCATTCAGGGGTGAGCCCTCTGGGGACTGTGTGGCAAACAGGTGGGGTTGGTTTCCCTTGCCTCCCCTGCAAGGAAATGAATCACTGGGAAAATTTCTCCATTTGTCCACCAGACCATTGTCCTCAGGGAGACACAGATCATGGTGCCATATTCCAGGATCGACACCTTCTTCACCAGTTGGCAGAGACTCTGCCCTACAAACTGTCATTGTGCTTCTCTTGGCCTTGGCAGCATGAGAACCTGTTGCTGGTGGCAGATGATGTGGGGAAGAACCCCAGGTGGACAGAGGCCACAATGGGCCAGGAGATGAGGACACTGAGCTAAGAGACCAAACCCCTCAGAAAACCAGGATGAAGCCTTACAAGGTGGGGTGCTCTTTGCCAAGTAGGCTGGACCCACCCAAGTGGCAAGGCCCCAGGGTGGAACAGTCAAGGGTTTGGCGGCTCACTCCCATCAAAGTGTAGACACACCATGGGTCAGCTGCTGAGAGGGGGCAGTTTGTTATAGAGGAGCTGTGAGGAGCAGAATTCAGGAGGAGGGAGAGGCAGGCAGGGCTAGGTAGAGAAGGCAGGGGAAGACATGTTGAAATTGGGAGAGGGTAAACTGAGTACGGAGGAGCAGAGTCTGGATGGTAATGGTGAATTCGCTTCCTATGGCTGTGGTAGCAAATCACCACAAACTCAGTGGCTTACAACAACACATGCTTATCATCTCACAGTTCTGGAGGACCGAAGTCTGACACGGGTCTCACTGGGCTAACGCCAAGGTGTGAGCAGGGCTGTACTCTCTCTGGAGGCTTTGGTGGGGGGAGTCTATTCTCTTGCCTTTTCCAGCTTCTAGAGGCCTCCACATTCCTTGGCTCAGGCCCCTTCTTCCTTTCTTCAAAGCCAGCAACAGCAGGTCAAGCTCTCCTTACCTGGCATCACTCTTACCCCTTCTTGTGCTCCCCTTTTTCACAGTTAAGGGCCCGTATGATTACATCCAGATAATCCAGGATGATCTCCCTCTATTAGGGTTAACTGAGGCACCACCTGAATTCCAGTTTTCCAGGTAATGTGACATATTCCCAGGTTCTGGGGGTCAGGATGTGGACATCTTTAGGAGATAATTATTCTGTCCACAACAGATGGTAAGGTAGAAGGCAGGGGAGGGAGAGACACAGGAGTATGAGGCCAATAGTGGGTTCTTGAACAGAGGAGGGCCACACTTCACCCAGAGACCGGGCGTGGCCTCGGATCCCAGGGTTTGCGTGAGCTCATTTTCCCCATGAAGAACAACGGAGCCATGTTTTGTCTGAGGTCTTACAGACCACAACACGCTATTGTTCTCTGTTGAGGGCAGTGTGCCAACTTGCAGGAGGCCATCGCTGATGCCAGAGTGAGGGGGCCCAGCCCTCAGAGATGCCCAGGCCCGCCAGCAGCTGGAGAGCGCCCGAGAGGTTTGGACAGGTCATGTCTTCCTGGCCACGAGACATCAAGGCTACTGAGTGTCTCCTAGCCCTGGACACCGAGGCTGTCCCTTCCGGAGCATCCTGGAGGATGAGGAGACTGATGGGTAGGGCAAGCCCTTGGGGCAGACTCAGAAACCGGTGGGACTTGTGGGCAGCTGAGGAGGGAAGCAGGCATGGTGGGGGTGGGAGAAGGGTCATCGTGAGTAAGAGCTTTTGTTCGCTCCTTGGCACACGCATTGCCTAGGAAGGCTGCTGGGTAAGTGGAGCTCACGTGGGCCTAACAGACCTAGAGAGTTGGGGCGTTCCATCTTGCAGGAGGCATGTTGACATTGATGATGCTTGTGGTGCCTGCCTGGGTAGGGCTTGGGGTTTGGGGGCAGCTGTCTTTCTAGTAGAAGGCGGTGGTCTGGTAGATCTGTGTCAAAGCCCGTTTGCAGAGAAGCACCCAGTTTTTATTTCAGTGGTCTATTTACCTGAGGTGGCTTTGCTGTACAGAGGCACTGGTGGAGATTATGGGGCTTCTGGGCTCCACCACGGGTGTACTGGTTGGGAGCACAGGCTCTAGGAACAGCTAGACCTGGGGTTAAATTTCAATTTTGACACCTATTAGCTGGTGATCTTGGATAAGACATATTTCCTTTCTGAGGTTCAGAAAATGGAGATTATAATGGTGCTTATCTCCCATGGGGGATGTGAATGGTAAATAAGACAATGAATGCCCAGTCTTAACATGATGTCAGGCACACAGTAGGCACTCAGTAACCATTCATTTCAAAGAAGGGCTAAAGGAAATCAGGCCCTGGTTTACCGAAAGAAATGCTCCTACATATCTGAATGAAGCGGGGTTAATAGCTTCTGAATTGGGTCACTTTGTGCAAGGGGCTGGGCTAATTCCTATGAGGCCACTTTTGATTCTTTGGCCCATCCCAAAGGATCAAAAGTGCCAAATAACCCTCAGGCTGGGATCATTCTGCTCCATTCCCCCCTGTTTGTGGCCTCTGCTCATCCTGAACAAGGTTCTGTAAGGCCCTGTCTGGGTGTCTGGGCCGTAGGTAATTGTGGGGTTGGAGAGATGAGAAATAGAAGGAAGAACTAAGGGCTGAACCAGGACATGGGGTCAGACCAGGAGGTGTTGGGGGACACAATTGTGAGATTCCTCTAGAAGAGGCTGCCCAGTAGGCATCTGGGCCTTTGCCCCAGGTCTGGGGCTGGGGAAGGGACAGGTGAGTGGCAGTAGGGGATCCCCCAGCTTTACCCGCAAGAATGTTGTAGGGGGTGACTCCAACCTGCTGAGTCCTTGTTGCCCCACCCAGGGTTCTGACCGCCCAAACAGGGGAGGGATCTCCCTAATGGTCCATCTCCCTGCCTCTACTCAAGGACAGCACTTGCTCTTCCTCAGGGGAGCTGGGGGCTGCTGAGACTCACTGACTGGCCAAGAGGCATGAGGCCCTCTGTGTTGGCTGCCCTCACAGGCTGGCTGGAGACCAGAGCCTCTCCTGAAGCAGTCCTCATCAGAGTCAAGCCACGGTCGTGGGCCGGCAACCTGAAGCCAAGGAGCAGGAATCGCAAAGCACACAGGCTCTTGAAGCCATGCTTGCTTGGGTTCATATCTAGGCTCTGTCCCTTGCCAGCTGGGTGACTTTGAGTAAGCTGCTTAACCTCTCTAGGCCTCAGTTTCCTCAACTGTAAAATGGGGATAATCACAGAACCAGCTCATGGGGTTGTGAGGATTGAATGAGCTCTTATAGCCAGAACCATGCCTGGCACACGTGGCTGTTGTGCCCATCTTCAGTCAGGCCACAAAGTGCACCCTGGACACTAAGCCATCCAACATTTTGAACTTGTTGGGGAATATAGAAAGTCCAGAGTTTCAGAGTGACACCAAGTCTAGCAATTGTCAGACATGTCTCACCCACTTGGAAGAGACTGGGTGTTTGTCTCATGGTCTGTACCAGGGAAGCCAAGACTAGAGACAGAGCCAGCATGCAGTGGAGCTAGCAGCCCCTCTTAGCATTAAAGCAAGGGAATGGGGCTTGCTGTGTGAATGATTGCTTGTGTGAATGGATTTACCTGGCTGCAGAATGGAGTGGAAGCTGAAGGCCGTGGGAAGCTGGGGCCTTATGGATGGAATGGATGGGAGCCTTGGAAAACAGTCTCAGGGGATACAGATCTGACCAGAGAGCCAGCCAAGAGCACTGCAGGGTTCTGGACACAGGCAGGGTCAGGTCACATGTGAATTCTCACTCCTTGTGTCAGTGGGTGTCAGGAGAGCGTGGGGAGAGGGGCAGGGCAGGAGGGGACTTCCGTTACCCTGTTTCTGTTCCCATGGGGGTGGTCAGTGCCTGCAGAGTGATGGGACCTTGATGCTGACTTTCGCTCCGAGTCTGGTCTCCTCCTGGGTAGACCCCAGTCAGTGCCAGTTCTCAGGACTCAGGATGGGGAAGAGATGGAAGGCAATGAAACCACCATCAGCCATGAGAGGCATGAGTCAGCCCCCTCAATACACATCAGCCTCTGAAATGGTTCTCCAGAAGGGGACCTAGACACCCAGCCTTGGGAAGATAAGCGGGTTCTTGCTCTGGCCCAGGAGAGGTGGCACAAGGTAATGGATGGTGCACGGGACAGGGATGGGATCCAGTCCTGGCTCTAACACACCTTGCTGAGGATTTAGGGTTAGGGCCATCACCTCTCTGAACTTCAGCCTCCTCCTCTATGAACCAATCACTGGGAGTCATGTAGACATGGCTGTGAGGGGATAGGGAAGGCAGAGAGTCACAAGAGTTCCATAGGAAAGTCTGGCCAAGGCTTAAGGCTTGCTTTAAATAGCTAAAGAGGGCTGAGTTTCCCCCATCCCAAGTCAGGCAGGATTCCCTTTCCAAGCCTTTTCACAGCCACCCCCTGCCACCAGCCAAGTGTGTATGGGCTGGGGAAGGAGATCCTGGAAGGAGACCCAGCCCAGCCCTCAGGTCTGGGAGTCTGAGGAGGGAAATGGGGAAATGACACAGAGGCATGAGACCAAGGTCAAGAAGTGACCCTGAGTCTCCCCCACGGACCTGAGCTCTGCAAGGGAGGGACTATCTGCCTGTTTCACTGTGGTCTCCCCTGCTGAGGCAGCCCAGTGCACGGCATGGCATGAGTGCTCAAAACCCTTGTGTTCAATGAGGAAATGAGTGAACGGCTGGTACAAGTATGTCTGTGTTTTTTCTTTTTGCCATGGCTTTTGACACTGTATCTCTCTTGGGAAAAGCCTTAACCTGTTCCCACCAACCTTGGGCAGGGGTTATTGGTCCAAGTGGACAGTGAGCAAGGTCAGTGAACGACTGTACCTATGGACTCTGAAGACAGGATCTGTGGACACGTGTGTGGGGGGATGGGGATGGAACAGGGGAAGGGGTCAAGTTGCCCTGAGGACTGTCCAAGCTCTACCTGTATACTTGCCAAGGCCTTGGGAAAGGCAATCCTTCCAGCCTCGGCACTGTCATTTGTTTTCTTTTCTTCACCATCATATTATCACTGACTCTAGTGTAATTCACCCCCTTATGTCTGGAACTCATCCCAAACATAAGGGAAAGTCAATGGAAGCAAGACACTCTATCCCTCTGCCCTGTGCCCTGTCATCCTCAGGACTAGGCAGCTGTGAGCCAAAGAAAAGCTCTGAGAGAGGGCAGCTCCAGTGTCTAGGTGGAACTGAGGTGAGCCCTTCTGTTCCTAGCTTTGGCTTCTGTGGAAGGACTAGAAAGGAGCAGGGAGAAAAGGAACACAAGGGAAGGTTAAAAATGTGAAACAGCTTCCATCCATGCTTCTGATCCCATTTAGGATACAGTTCAAGCCTAAATGCACCATGTCCCTGCCTCTACATTGTAGAGAAAGTCTGTAAATTCCCTGAGTACGAGCACCCAACCACATGTAAGGACCAAAGCAAATGCTAAGGAAAAGGTAAAAGTCCTTTGTTTGTCATTTTAGATATACATGTTCAGCGTTCACAGGACAGTGCCCAGCACCCGATAAGTCCTATTTAAGTAAGTGTTCATTTACCTCCCGTAAAACCTCCCTCTACGTAAAACCTCCCTCTAGGAGAGAGCAAGGCACAGGACTTTAACTGTGTATCCTTTTTCTCTGACTAATTAAAGTATTTGTTGATTTCCAGCCCATAGTTTCAATCAACCAAGGGGGATTTTCAAAGACTTTGGTATGCCCCTGGCAAAACACCCTTCAAATGAGAGAACATTCCCCAGACTTGCAGGGACCTGTTGGAGGGAAGCTGAGTGCTCTGTTCTGCAGCTCTGGCCTCGCCAGTGCCAATCGCCTGCTGATGCTGAGGGCCGGGGCCAAGGCTGTACCCCCAGCCCCCTGCCTGTTTGCCCCACCCTTCCTGCCTAAGCCCCAGGCAGTTCAAAATCAAAGCCCCAGCTCGCTAGGCCCCTCCGCAGAGCCCAAGCCCCCTTCCCTCCGCCTCTGTAGACGGGGCTTGCCTACCAGACCAACACGGGAGCTTGCAGTGAGAGGCTGGGCAACATGTCCAGGATCCCAGAACATTGCAAGGATGGGATTAGGACCAAGACATGGTCCAGTGTGGGGCCACAAGCACCTCAGCTGTGACCCACAATTTGCATGAGCCTTTGTACAAGAAATCCCAACTCCAAGGGGTCAGGCCCCCCAGGTTACCATGGCAGCAGGGAGTCGCCTCCGAGGCCCATGTGAGGCGAGGCATTATGGTTGCTCTACTTCTGGACATTGGCATTTCTCCAAGGGTCTGTTTTCAGACTTGGGGTAGTCCTGGAAAGTCCTAGAGAGGCAGGATGGGCTCCCCAGCCAGACTGACTATGCAAGGGAAGGATGAGGGATCCAGCTCCCCAGGTCCACAGGGGTGAGTCCCCCACCCACCCCCATGTCCCTTCAACCCTGAGAGTCCAGCTGAGATCAAAGCTGGGACCCAGAGCTGGGGTGGGGGCAGGATTCCCCCTGGCTTTGGATGGAGGCAGGAAAATTCTTCCCCCAATTTCTCCCTGAGGCTAGGGCTTTGTGGGGCTGGCAGGCGACTCCACCTGCCCTTCCCCATCCTGCTGAATCTGGCTCCGGCTCCCCAGGTGCGGCTGCCAACCATAGCCCAATGAATAGGTGACTCATGCCTCCACTACTGCTCCCCCACTTCTTGTGCTGAATAGTCATGGGACAGAAGGTCTGCAAAGTCAAGCACACTACAGCTTTCATTTTCCCCTGGAGGGGGGACCTGGGGGCTGCTGTGGTTGTGAGCACTTGTGGGTATGGAAAGGGCCCAGGAACAACTAGTGGGCTCAGGCCACAGTGCTCGCAGGGCCAGTGGGGAAAAGAGGAGTGGAGGGAAGTGGAAGGGACAAAAGGTCGTGAGCTCTGCCCTCAGAGAGTGCCAGGTCTGAAGGAGAGAAGAAACCTGCCCTCTGGACATGGAGCTGGAGGCGGTAGCAAGTGGACAGGGCTCTGGGACTCAGTCCAGGGCTTTGGAGGGCCATGCACAGAATTGGGGAGAAGTGGAGGGAGATGACCTTATGCTAATCAATTATTCAAAAAACGTTTGCTGAGCACCTCCAGTGTGCACTGCCAGGCTGAGTGTGTGGGTGATGCAAAGGTGAGCAGGATGTGCCCCCCGGTCTTGGGGAGTGTACTGCCTGGTGAGACCTAGGGGACATGGACAAAACCAGCCACATGTTCTAATAAAGACAGACGGACGGCAGTGGGGCCTCCAAAAGGCCCGGGCTGCTGTTGCGGATTGGGTGTAATGCTTGCCCCGTGGACACAGGGGCCCGACCTGGTTTCCGGGAAGTGCTTCCCCTTTATAAAATGGTGCTCAAATTCTACAGTCCCTGCACACCTCTGGGAGGGAGGCCAGTCCTGTTACCACTCCTACTTCTCTGATGGTGAGACGGGAAGAGCCAGCCACGAGACATCACTTAGCCTTGCGCTCGTCTTTTGCTGATGAGGAAAATGCTGCCTGGAAAAGCGAAGTAACATGTTCTACCAAGTCTGGGTAACTCCCTCTGTGGGGTGGCCGGCAGAAAAGCTCCGAGTGCGCAGTGTAATCCCTCTCTTCCTGCCACGTGAAATTCCAGGCTGGGGTGGGACTTTCTCACAGTGCAATGGTGCTGGTGCCTGGTTCCCTGCAGGGCTCAGCTTCATTATTCATCCCAGTCCACGAAGCTCGGACAGAAGTGTGAGACCCCAGGGGTGAGGCACCCAGACAATGTCTGCCCCAGTTGCTTGCCACCCACCCACCTTTGGTCCCTGGCATCTGAATCCCAAGCTTGGCAAACTCTAGTGATTTTTGGCCTGACCAGAATACACGCCTGCTCCACCAAGTCCTCTCCTTCCACATGCAGCTGGGAGGATGAATGGGGAAGAGAGCACGGTCCGGGTCTCAGGAGGGGGGGGGGTGGTCCCTGAGGGCAGTGGGGTCAGTACTAGGGGAGCAGCAGGGGGTGGGGGAGATGGGCACATGCTCTGATGGTGACCTTCCAGTGGGGCGGGGAGAGCTCATGCTGGGAGTCCCCAGACACTTGTTTCAAGCTTGGACCTGTTCTATCAGGGCTGAGAGTCTCCCAATACGTGCAGGGCCCCAAGGTGCTCACAGCTGTTCCCCAAAAGGCGGCAGAGAGTGAAATCGGTGAACTCAGTAAAATTAATCTCTGAGAGTCTCCAAAATTCTCCAGGGAGGCAACACAAACCTCACTGCCTAAGACCTGTAATGCCAGCTCTGGCTATTGGTCTGTCTGCTCGGATTTATCTGTCAGCTGCCATCTCATCGTGGCCTCTGGTGAGCAATTGCCAGCTTGGCTGATTCCCAGCTCATGGACTCGTTTTCCCACAACCTTGGCTTTCTTGTGGCCACCTGAAGGCAAGGTCCCGACTAGGGATTCCTGAGCCTGGGGTGGGTCCAGATTCCTTTACTCTTTTGAATAAAGCACCCTCCACCCGGAGGCTTAATGCCCATCCCCACCCCACCCTTACCTCCAGCCCGCTCAGGGGTACACTGCCCCCACCCCCCAACTCTCACAACGTGGCGAAAGCACTGCCCTGCCTGGAGTCCCAGTTCTGTTTTGGGAGGGGCAGAGGAAGTGGCCCCACTCAGATCTTTGGTCAAAACAGAGGGGGTGCAATTTAGGACAGGCAATAGCTAGAATCTTCTAGAACATTCTCTCTTCTATCTAGTGCCACAGCCACCCAAACAAGGCCTGCAGAGGGCATCTGACGACAGTCCTCTCTAAAGCAAGTGTGGCAGACTGTTATGCCAGCTGCCTGGTCCCCCAAACATGCTCTGTCTTGTCTCTCTGGCAGGACAATCCACAGACTTAGAATTCCATTTTCCATTCCCTTGGCCCTGAAGGAGACTCTGAGCTGGAATTAAAGAAAGCGCAGCAATTCCTGCTGCTTGGAACGGGGCGGCTTGCCGTTATAACAGGTCGGCAGATTCTCAACATGTTACTGATGAGATTAGAAGCTCCTACAGGTATGTGTTTGCGGCAGCCTGCAGCCTGTATCAACAGATACAATGATTCATTTCTTCCTAGTGGAATAACTGAGGGCTTGCTGGAACATACCTGGGGGGCTGGGGGGAGGGAGGCAGAGCAGCTCCCCTTGAAGAGAGACGTGACTGTGAGGCTGAGGCTCAGGGCTTTTTGTAAGGGAACACACAGAATCCCTGGGTTCCCCAAGCCCCTGCAAGGTCCCTGCCTAGGCCGAGAGCAAGGAGAAAGATCAAAAGCCATAGAAAATGCTGTGTTAGGAGGCAGTGGAAGGATAGATCTGCCCCTGCAGAGGGCAAATTGGTATACGTCAATGGCTGAGGGTTTCCCACACTCTCTGCTTTCGAAGCTTGGAGTGGTGGGAGCCTTTCTGGCCTGAACTTAGAAGGAGAATCTATCTGCCCAGTGGGCTCTGGGACAATTGTGCCTCCCTCAAGAAGGGAAATTCTGCAGTGAAGGACTGAATTCTACTTTTTTCCCTCTGGCTCATAGCCAAGACATCAGGCCACAGGTTACTATTCCAAAAGATGAAATCCCCGCAGCAACCTCCTGCCTAGAAAAGACTAAGAAGTGCAGCTCACTGCCGCGTAGGGAACCTGCTTTGCCTCCAATGCTAGAAGCTTCCCCTAAGTTGGAAGGGCAAATGTGTGCTTATACTGTGCTAGGATGGTCAACAATACCCCTAGTCTCTTAAGGATCCCCCAGGACACTGGCCAAATGACCCTTTGCTTCCTGGCATCCCCCTGGTCTGCTCCCCACCCCTTCAGAGAAGAGAGACATGCTGGCAGGGCTGCCGATTTGCTGCCAATAGTTCAGTGCTGCAAGGCAAGGTTATTTCTAAAAAACCCTGTGCAGGTGTGGTTGTGAGCTCACAGCTGCCCCCCAGGCATGCCCAGCCCATTTAATCATTCACATCTCTCAGCTCTCAGGCCCAACCCAGTTCTGGAGGAAATAAAAGGGGGGCTGCAGTTCCTGGGTTACAGAGCAATCGCCTGCCTCCTCTTGCGCTCTGTTCTCTCCAGCACTTCTCAACACCCTCAGTGCCCAGATCTCTTGCTCCACCAGGAACAAGCCATCATGTCTCGCCAATCGAATGTGTCCTACCGGAGTAGGGGCAACCGTAGCTTCAGCGCCGCCTCTGCCGTCATCCCGTCTGTCTCCCGCACCAGTTTCAGCTCTGTGTCCCGGTCTGGGGGTGGCGGCGGTGGTTTTGGCAGGGTCAGCATTGGTGGGGCTTGTGGAGCAGGTGGCTTTGGCAGCCGGAGCCTCTACAACCTGGGGGGCTCCAATAGGATCTCCATCAGTGCTAGCGGCGGCGGCTACAGGAACCGATTTGGTGCGGGTGCTGGAGGCGGCTATGGCTTTGGAGGTGGAGCCGGGAGCGGATTTGGTTTCGGCGGTGGAGCTGGTAGTGGCTTTGGGCTCGGTGGCGGAGCTGGCTTTGGAGGTGGCTTTGGTGGCCCTGGCTTCCCTGTCTGCCCCCCTGGAGGCATCCAAGAGGTCACCGTCAACCAGAGCCTCTTGACGCCCCTCAACCTGCAAATCGACCCCACCATCCAGCGGGTGAGGACTGAGGAGCGGGAACAGATCAAGACCCTCAACAACAAGTTTGCCTCCTTCATCGACAAGGTGAGACATGATCCTTTGAACAAAACCCCTACGGGTCTGGGATCAATGCCAAAGAAAGTGGGAATTGGGCAGAGCGTTCTAGCTTTAGGCAAGTCCTCTGTGTTAACAGTTTGCTGTTCCCGGTTTCCATCTGTTTCTGTGTCCTGGATCTTTCTTAATTAGACTAGGAGCTTGGAAGGGAGGGTCTTATTTCTTCCCAGTATAGAGGTTGCCATGTAAGGGCTCCTTGATTACTGTGGGCAAAGAGATTAATTCTGTGCCTCATGGAACAGAGCCGATTGCATAGGAAGGAAGATGAGCTCAGTGGGCAGCAGGGTTATACTCCGAGCAGACATTCCCAGGGCTCTCTGTGCTTGGATGCATGTCCTGTCTCCCCTGGATGAGTGGGGTCAGGCACCTCTCTCTGGACTTCCCTTCCTAGGGCCCAGGACCAGGCACTTCCCATGAGAAAGATTTAGGAGGACAGCATGAGATGGGAAGGAAAGCTGGTAGATTAAACATTGACTCGTGAACCCTAAGTCTCTCCACCTTCCAACCCTCTGCTCCCCTCCAGGTGCGCTTCCTGGAGCAGCAGAACAAGGTCCTGGACACCAAGTGGACCCTGCTCCAGGAGCAGGGCACCAAGACCGTGAGGCAGAACCTGGAGCCTCTATTTGAGCAATACATCAGCAACCTCAGGAAGCAGCTGGACTTCATCCTTGGGGAGAGAGGCCGCCTGGACTCCGAGCTGAGGAACATGCAGGACCTGGTAGAGGACTTCAAGAACAAGTGAGTTGGGGGCAGGTTGGAGCCAGGGGTGATCTATGTCTTCTTGGCTCCAGAAGGGCTTTAAAACCAGAGTACTAACTATGCCTTACCCCCAGGGCTGGACACATATACCTTCCATGGACAAGTAAAGTACTAAAAAGAAAAAGGAAAAGAAAAAATCCAGGTCCATGCTTAGAAAATTCCAGCCCCAGGTTCAGCCCCTCTGCAAGGCACTCGGGCAACGGCTAGAGCAATGAGCTACACATCCTTGGCACCGCCTGGTGAAATAGGCAATCACGAAATCCTTCTCTTTAGGGCTTTCCTCCCCGATATACTCTCAAAGTACACAACATGGGCTTTCTCATGGCTCCCTGTGCCCCAAAGCAGGAACTGATGAAATAACCCAGCTGAGTGGCTCCAGTAGTTTCTTTAGCCCTAGCTCGACTGCTAAATTTTTGTTTGTTTTTCTTAATGCTCTGAGAACTGGAGAAATCACTAGAAGAATTGACTAGATGTAGAGATGGGGAAGAAACCACCGCTTTCCTTTAGGAATATTTTGAAGCAACTAAATTATAGCAAAAACAGAGTGATTATCTGGTGGGCAGTTATGGAGAAAATGGTGCCCTAATGGGTAAAGACCCTGTCCAGGGGCTCACACTACTGGTGGGCCCCTCTCTGTGCCCAAGGGGAGAAGCAGGCTCACAGCTGATTTTGTGCAATTGAGACCCCAGCCCTCACCTGCCCCTTAGCCTCTGACCAGTGCTTCCTATTCCTTTAACCACCAGATATGAAGATGAAATCAACAAGCGTACCACCGCTGAGAATGAGTTTGTGATGCTGAAGAAGGTGCGTGTGGGTAGAAGAGAACCTGGGACCTATAGTTATGCTCCCCTAAGGGGGGCAGTTCACCTAAGGCAGGGTGGAAAGCTGGCCCTGTGCCAACCATCCTTTTTTCTCTAGGATGTGGATGCCGCCTACATGAACAAGGTGGAGCTAGAGGCCAAGGCCGATGCGCTGATGGATGAGATCAACTTCATGAAGATGTTCTTTGAGGCGGTAAGGGAGGCCCCCTGTTCAGGACCCAGAGAGATGGACACTGGGGATGCCGCCAGGAAGTGGGGGCCCTGGGTGGCTGAGATTACCCAGGATTAAGTGAAATTCAGTGGTTCCTAAGCTGAGGAGCTCCATCTTTCCTACCCCTCTAGTACTGCTTATAAGGAATAATAAGACTTATTATTGAAACAAAAGTCATACTGAAAGTAAAAGACCTCTCCAACAATCAGAGGTTTAGAGTGAGGTGTTGGAAGCACAATTGCCCCTGGCTCTCTTTCATTTCTACGGTCCCCTCTCCTCTCTGTTTCTTCCCAGCATGGCTGACCACGCAAATAGAATGTTTAAAATAGGTTATGACCCAGGAGGATTTCAGTCTGCGAGGTTACAGAGCAGGGGCCTCTTGGAGACTTGGTTATTAGAGTTTGTAAAGAAATAGATTTAGTGATTATTTGGACTTTTGATGAACTTATCTGATTTTTTTGATGTGGGTGTGTATTAGTCAGGGTTCTCTCGGGAAACAGAATCAACAGGAGATATCTGTCAATAACATGAGATTTTAAAAGAGTCTCTCACACGACCGTGGGGATGCACAAGTTCAGGTTCCACAGGCAGGCTGCAAACCAGGGGCTCCGATGAAAGTCCAATGAAAGGCCCTTGATGAGTTTCTGGGAGAAGTTGGCTGTCCAGTGACGAGCTGGGAAATTTTCTCTGAATGTTGAAATCACTTCCCCTTTTAAGGCATTCAACTGATTGGATAAAAGCATCACCCATTGATGATGCAAACTCCCTTATTGATACAGATATAATCAGCCATCCACACAGTAAACTTACTGGTGATCAAAGTCCATAAATGCTCTTGTATTATAATTAGCCCAGTGCTTGCTGGACCAAACACCTGGACACAATTATCTGGCCGAGTTGCACATTAGCCTAATCATCACAGTCTGGTTATTTTTTTTTTTTCTTAAGTGAGGAAAGTTTGAATGGAAATAACATTAAATATCACAGAGTCAGATGACAGTCTTCACATCTCCCTGCAGGAGCTGTCCCAGATGCAGACTCACATCTCAGACACATCCGTGGTCCTCTCCATGGACAACAACCGCTCCCTGGATCTGGACAGCATCATCTCCGAAGTCAAGGCTCAGTACGAGGAGATCGCCAACCGCAGCCGGACGGAGGCCGAGTCCTGGTACCAGACCAAGGTGGGTGCTGTGGAGAATGTCCCAAGTGGCACATGCCCATCTGTCTAGGAGTCTGGGCCATGGCCTGGGATGGGACTCCTGAAACCTGCTGTTGCCTCTCGGGATGAGTCATGGAAACAGCCATGTATACATTTCCTCACGAATCCAAGAAGCTTAATGAGACTCCCACTCTGAATCTCACACCAGTGTCTCTAGGAAAGCAAAGGCACTAAAGAGGAAGTTGCCTAAGACCAGGTCCATCCTGACCAAACCTAAACCAGTCCCAGATTCCCAGATAACTACACCACTTGCCACTTCTTGGTAGCTCACTGCCTATGAATTCTGGGAAATTGCCTCCCAGCCTCATGGAAGCTAAATCTTTCCTCTTTTCTGGGGGCTTCAGTACGAGGAGCTGCAGCAGACAGCTGGTCGGCATGGCGACGACCTCCGCAACACCAAGCATGAGATCGCAGAGATGAACCGCATGATCCAGAGGCTGCGAGCTGAGATCGACAATGTCAAGAAGCAGGTAGGGTGGGGTTGAAAGGAGGCCAGGAAGGGGCATGAGGTCTGAAAGGGAAACCTATTTTGTTCTGTTTTGTTTAATGTTTATTGAACACATGCACACACAGCTGGAACTAGTACCAGTGTTTCAATGTTCCACCATCCACAGTGCCCAAGACAGATATATTGGGTTCTATCTAGGGCTCCAAGTAGTTTGGTTTGCTGGACCCAGAATCTTGGAAAGAAACCCTGAGGCCCAGCTCAGCTGCCACAGTGTCCTCACTTTTCCTTCCTTTACCCCTCTAGTGTGCCAACCTGCAGTCAGCCATCGCTGAGGCTGAGCAGCGAGGGGAGCTGGCCCTCAAGGATGCCAGGACCAAGCTGGCAGAGCTGGAGGAGGCCCTGCAGAAGGCCAAGCAGGACATGGCCCGACTCCTGAAGGAGTACCAGGAGCTGATGAACGTCAAGCTGGCCTTGGACGTGGAGATCGCCACCTACCGCAAGCTGCTGGAGGGCGAGGAGTGCAGGTGGGTAACACATGGCTGATGTCATGAGCCCAGGATGGCCTCTCGTTTGATAAAGTGGAGCTTCTCCACTTACTGGGAGTAAAACTTTTAGCTAAGTGACCACTATCTTGTGCATCTAATTATCCACCTGGTTTCAATCTTACACATGTGCATACGATGGATTCCCTACACTCTGGCTCCAAATCACTTCTGGCCTCACCCCTCACCACCAGTATTCTTGGGTGCTGCCTCTCCTCCAAACAATTAAATGACTCAACAAATGGGTCAAGCACTTTGTCTCCTTTGTGCTTTTGCTCATGTTCTCTCCACCACGATGCGCATGTCAAGCCCATCTTCACTCTGGTCCTCTTCATTATTCAAGTACCTCCTCTTTAAGAAGCCTTTCATGATTACTCCAGCTGAGTTAAACTCACCCACTTGGGATTCTCAAACTACTCCTTTGTGTCAATCTTCTGACACTGACCACTGCCTACTTTCTAGTAGAAGTATTTCTGTCAATGCCAAGTTCTCTATAGAATTTCTCCCATAGGACAAGGGCTGCATTACATATTTTCATATTCCCCACAGACTCTCACTCATGCTTTCCATAGAATGGGTGGAGAAGAATGTGAAAAATAATCATCCTTTGGCAACCTGTTTCTAGGTCAAGTCCTATACATTGGAAAGTCTCTCTACATACCTATCATTTCCTCTAATTTAAGCAATTTTGGGGGCATGCAAGCTTCTGGCTTATGGAATGAGCTTTAATAATGACTATGGAGTTAATCACGTGCTGTCTGTTTTGGAGTTTTCAACTCTTATTCCAATTTTTCCCCCTTTCAGACTGACTGGAGAAGGAGTTGGACCAGTCAACATCTGTAAGTAACTCTGAACAGACAGTAGCAATGATGATAATATGGGGTCTTTAGTGCCAGCTCAGAATCCTACTGTTTCTAGATACCTGATATTCCCATCCCAATACATGGTTATTTAATATGCTTAGTGAGAAGCAGGTGGTAGAGGGTAAAGGACACAGATTGGGACATGGAGCAACTTGGCTCATGTCTTAACTCTTAAAGGATAGATCCTGAATCTTATACATCTTGGACCCCGTGCCCCCTGCTTTGCCCCTCCTGTTCCCACCCCCCACCCCCAGCACCATGTTGCCTACTAGGGCCTTCATTGTTCTGTTAGGGACTTTAAATGACAATTCTGCTAGGCCTCATTGGCTACTCTATAAAAGGGACTAGGTATAGTTCTATAACTACAGCAGTGTCTAATAGGGTGGATATGTAAGATCAGTTGACAGATTGGCCTCACCGAGTTCTCCTTCCTGTCTCTGCAGCTGTCGTCACAAACAGCATGTCCTCTGGCTACGGCGGTGGCAGTGGCTTTGGCAGTGGCCTCGGTGGAGGCCTCGGTGGAGGCCTCGGTGGAGGCCTCGGTGGAGGTCTCGGCAGCGGTCTTGGTGGAGGCAGCAGCACGAGCTACTACTCCAGCAGCAGTGGGGGCACCGGCCTAGGTGGTGGGCTCAGTGTTGGGGGCTCTGGCTTCAGTGCGGGCAGTGGCCGAGGCATGGGAATAGGCCTTGGTAGTGGTGGAGGCAGCAGCTCCAGCGTCAAGTTTGTCTCCACCACCTCCTCCACCCGGAAGAGCTTCAAGAACTAAGAGTCCTGCATCAAGTCTGTGCCTCTCAAGTGGAGTTCCCGGCCCATGGTGTCTGCCTCTTAGGCAGATGCCTCAGCCAAAGTTTTCTCTTTTTTCTGGAGTGTAGTCTAGACCAAGCCTATTGCACAACCACATTCTTTGGGTCTGCTCGAGTGTCCAATTCCCAGGTTCTAGTCTCCCGGGTCGCCATTCTGTGTTCTGCTTCAAATCAACCCAGGCTTTAGGTCCTATAGCATGGACCTTGATGACAGAAGAATCCAAAGTTTCCCAGTATCTAAACCATTAAAACAGAATCCCCACTCCAACCCTACAGTTTTTTCTGGTTCTGATTACCTCCAGAAAGTGTTCAATAAAATGCTTTTATATTATAAGCTGTTGTGGAGAGTTGTTTTTTGAGGTCTACAACCACCCTAGAGACACTGTGAGTCTATCGATCCAGATGTGATTGCTTCCTTTGAGGATTTATAAGGAGAACAGAATGACCTTGAAGGGAAACTGGCCCACAGGGATAGTCCAGAGCCTGCAGGAGGCATGAAAGGAGGCTGCTGAAACCTCTACTGTGAAGAGCTGTCTGGGGGCACCTACAGGAGTGTCTGTTGTTTTGCAATTGGACAGATTCTGAGCTCTTTGTTGGGGGGTGGGGCATTCAGGGTGGACTGGTTTGCAAGTAACAGCATAGATAGGCTAAGTAAAATTTGTAAATGAGGAAAAATGTTACCTCCAGAACCCAAGAGGTCTAAAAGATAATGGGTTTGTTCCAACATTTTGGGTGCTGAGAGAGTCAATAGTTCTTTTTTTGACAGGATCAGGGATGAAGCAGATCTTAGTTTACAAGATAATTTCCAGGAATTTACCTGAGGTGGCAGGACCTTGCACTATATATAAGCAATGGCCCATCCTTTTTTTGTGAGCTACTTTATACGTGTACATCCTGAATGAAGGTGTCAAGTGAATCTCTTTATAAGAGGATGTCATCAATATAATGTCATGCCTGTGCTCCTGGAGAATGTCAGATGCGTTTAAGATCTTGCCTGCAAAGACTGTGCAGTGGTAAGCCTGGGTAAAGGTTTATTATGCCCCTTCAGAGGTGAAGGCAAACTGAATAGAACATATTAGCCAAATAGCAAAATATTTCCAGTTTCTGATTAGATGGAGTCAGGAATTTCAGTAATATTGGGGATAGGCCTTAATGGGCAGGACCAGAACACTAAGGTTGTAGAAATCCACTGCGAGGCACCATTCACTCTTTCCAAGTTCAAAAACAGGCCAAATATGATTATTAATTGGAGAATCAGTGGGGATAATCAACCCTTCTCTAAGCAGTTCTTATATAATGGGCTTTGAACCTTGAAGGTTCTGTTTTAATTACACTGGGCCATATTAACTATTTTAACTGGGGGGCATAGGGGTCCTGATTTGTAAGTACCAAAGATTTAATTTAATTTTAATTTATTCCTCATTGGGTCAGAGTGTCCATGCCTACTATGGGATGTTTTATGGCAATAGATGGAGAATTTAGGCAAGGCAATGCTTCTGATAATTAAAGTGAGTCATATATGTTTGTTCTCTATTCTATGTTCAGTAACTTCCCAAGATTATATGGAGCATCTTGTTTAAATTTAGTGAAATCCCCAGGTATAAATTGTAATTTGAGCTCCAGTATTGATTACGGCCCTGAAAGTTTTGGCAATTGATGTATTTCAACAGCTATTATAATTAATTCAAAATCTGTATTGTAGTGACACAATCAGCACCCTTTTATTTTCGGTTGTACACATTGTTTTCATAAATTTTTGATTTCCAGTTGGGTCAAATTGTGGACCTCTGTTTTAGTTTTTTGTTTCTTTCCCCTATACCCAAAATCCATCCTCCCTCCCTCCCTCCCTTCCTTTCTTCCTTTATGTGGATACACTTGGGTGAGAGGTGGGGAAGTTCTCTCTATCCTGATCATATTTAAACTTTCTTTTTTTTTTTTTTTTTTATTATGGGTAAAAATCAAAATAAACTTTCTTCCTCCAGAGATCCTCAAATCAGTATCAGCAGGGTTAAGGGGCCTCACCAGTGGAAATAGTTGAATTAATCCCTTGATGTGCCACAGGGGTGCCATGTCTGACTTTCTCTATAATTCAAAGATCAGAATCTTTTTGGCCTGAGGGGCATACGCAGCAGCAGCTGCAGCAAAGGCATTTTCTAGGGTCCTAGTGAGCCATTTGCTTTTAGTAGTGTGGCCTCAGCATGACACACAGCCAAATGCTCTTCCTCCACATGACTGACCACCCAGTGGGGCTGTATATTGCACAGGTTTCAATATTTCCTCTAGGCACTCTATAGAATGGGGGCCAACACCTGCTTGAGACACACAACCATGGTAAAAGTTGTTCCCCTGAGCCTAGTGTCAGTCACAGTTTATGGTGGAATTAAAAGACACGATTCAATCTGAGACAAACAGATAGCTGTGGGCTGAGACACGTGACACCCAGGGCACTTTAAGGAGGACCCTAGTTCCTAAAGGTTAATTATTGAAACTTCTGACTTAGGTCAGTCAAATCTATAACAGAAATTATAGCTCAAACAGAGCTCAGCAGATATAGCTCAAAGAGTACACCAGCCAGCGAGCAGCAGCTCAAAGGGAATGCCCACCAGCAAGCAGAGGAGCCAGACAGATAGCAAGACAAAGCAAGACAAGAAAGCAGTGGTGGTAGTGGTCATCATCTGCATATCTGCTCACAGCATCAATTGTTGTCACCACCACACAGTGGTAGATTGACGTTCACTCAAACTTTAGTGCAGATGTTTACACTGATGATGCCATACACAGACCAAGAGAGTATGGGAGGTCTATTACTTACATAAAAAGGTTTTATGGGGAGATCATGGCAAGCATCCCAAGCTGGTCCAAAAAGATGACTAAAGAAAGCAGGGAAAGGAGAATGGCTGCATTTTTTTTTTTCCATAGTGGTTAGGAGATAGGGCAAGATTGGAGGTTCTCACACCTGGCTTGAACTTCCTACTGGTACAAAAGAGGGAGCACCCAGGCTTTCTTATCTGTTTTCCAGGATGTGGGCAGAAGGACAAGAGGGAGAAGTAAAGCTAGACGCTGTCAGCAATAAAAAATAATGACAGAAAGAGTTTAACATTAAGACATCAATTATATAACACACAATATTAACAATGAAAAAATGAGAAAAAATGAGGTAAATCAAATTATCATCTTGAGAGATACAAGAAAGTCATTTGATGAAATTCAAGACTCATTCATGATTAAAAATAATCTCATAGCAAATCAGAAATAGAAGAGACATTTCACATGATAAGGAACATCTACCAAAAAAACAGCACTTTCACATGATAAGGAATATCTGCCAAAAAAAAAAAATAATAATAATAATAATAAAGCAAATATACTTAATAGTAAATGACTAAAAACTTTCCCCTTGAGATTAGGAATGAGGCAAGGATACCTATTATCACCACAGTTGTTCAACATTATACTAGACATCAGAGCCAGGGCAATAAGGCAAACAAAGAAATAAACATCCTAAGGATTAGACAGAAAGAAATAAAACTGCAATTATTGACTTCTGGCTTATGGTGTAATATGTAAAGGGATTGGAAGTTGTCACCCTTATCCTCACAACAAGGAAAAAGTTGAGCAAATTGAAAGAATGACTCTTCTTAGGTACATCAGTGAATTGAGGTCTCAGGGCAAACCATCAGTCCCAAAACTGGAATGATAAGATATATTCAGGGAATCAAAGTTTACTGGGAACAGAAGCCACTGCTGGAGCCTTTTGGGAATACTTAGAGGATAATTGGCTAATTACTAGAGATTGAGCTTAGATTAGTTTGAGGGATAAAAACTCCTGGGGCCCAGCTTAAGGGCGGGGGTGGGGGCTCACACTTTTGTGAGTTTTACCTCAAGGACCCACACAGGTTCTCTGGGTGAAGACTGGAGGAGAATCCTCTGGTGGTTCTGATGTGGGGAGAGAAAGGTAACCTGTATGAAATAAGCCAAAAGCACTGCATTCTTCTTAACAAAGGCCTGCCTTCAAGGGAAATTCCTTTACCAGAGCCTTACTGACCTGGGGGAAGGGAAATATCCAACTCCAGCCCTCTCTAGCCTTTCTGTCTCTCCTAAGGGGATGGCAGGAAGCTGAGAGGCACTTGTGAAAGTCACAGCCAGGGAAATAGGCTCACTAAAAGACTGAGACCTAATCATGGAATTACAGAACATTTCTCCTCCTCTCACACCTCACCACCACACCAATAGGGCTCCTCTATAACAGGGTTACTGCCAAAAGAACTGCAGGCCTTAGATTCTATTTAAGAAGAAGCCCATAGAGAAACCCAGAGACAAAACAAAATGGGAGACAAAAAACAAAGACCCTAGAGGAAATTTTAGCCTCTAACACCACAGCCACAGCACACAATAAATCCAGCCTAACTCCTAGCCAGATAAACATAAAACTTCACACTAAAGTCCTCTTTATCTCAGTTTCTTCTACCTGACACATCATGTCCAACTTTCAACAAAATATTATAAGGCATGGAATAAGGCAAAAAACACAGTCTGAACATATACACAAGCATCTGAACCAGACTCAGATATGGCAGAAGATTTTGGAATTATCAAACCAGGAATTTAAAATAACTGTAATTAATATGCTAGGGCTCTAAAGAAGAAAGTGGACAGCATGTAGGAGCAGATGGGTAATATAAGCTAAGAGATGGAAACTCTAAGAAAGAATCTAAAGGAAATGCTAGAAAGCAAAATCAGTATTACAGAAAAGAAGAATTCCTTTGATGGGCTCAGTAGTAGACTGGACATGGCTGCGGGAAGAATCAGTGATTCTTCTCAGTGAGCTTGAAGATATGTCAATAGAATCTTCCAAAACTGTAAAGCAAGGTGAAAAAAGAATGAAAAAAGGAACTAATGTCCAAGAACTCTAGGACAATTACAATTGGTGTAACACACATGTAATTGGAATACCAGAAGGAGAAGAAAAGAGAGAAAGGAACAGAAAAAAAAATGTTTGAAAATGGATCATAGACCAAAGGCCAAATTATAAAGATTCTGGCAGAAAACCTAGGAGAATACATTTGCGACCTTGCAGTAGGCAAAGATATCATAGTCAGGACACCGAAATCACTAACCATTAGAGAAAAATTAATAAATTGGACTTCATCAAAATTAAAATCTTCTGTTCATCAAATGGTATTATGAAAGTAAATAGGAAAGCCATGAACTGGGAGAAAATATTCACAACACAATTATTTGATAAAGAACTTTCATGTAGGATATATTAAGAAATCCTACAACTTCCCTTCAGAGACCATGTAAGCAAGAAGAGAGTACAGTAAAATATTTAAATTGTTGAAAGAAAAAAAAAAAAGACCAACCTAGAATTATGTGTTTGGTGAAATTACCCTCCAAAAGTGAAGGAGAAATAAAGATGTTCTCATACAAACAAAAATTGATAGA
Organism: Tolypeutes matacus; assembly: GCA_026826555.1. Lineage (NCBI taxonomy): Eukaryota > Metazoa > Chordata > Mammalia > Cingulata > Chlamyphoridae > Tolypeutes > Tolypeutes matacus. The sequence goes on from JAKSZT010053897.1 coordinate 2,206,182, forward strand.
TGGTGTCACCAGTTAACCTGCTTTGGAAGAGAAGGAAAATGATGTAGATCAGGAACTTGGAGCTACATAAAGAAAGGAAGAATATTAGAGAAGGAACAGATGAAGGTAAAATAAAATCTTTGTTTTTCTTATTCTTAATTGGTCTAGTGGGTAAAATTTTGTACAAAATAATAGTAGCAGCCATGTATTGGGTGAGTATATCTTATGGATAAGTGAAATGAACAACAGCAGTGCAATAAGGGATGGGAGGCAGGAATGGGAAGTATTCTGTAAAACAGGTATCCACAGTACCTGTGGAGTAGTTTCGTGTTATTTGAAAGCAGATTTAGGCTAGTCATCAGTGTATATTGCAAACTCCAGGGCAACCACTAAAAACTTTTTAAAAAGAAGTTTAATTGATATTCCAAGAAGAGAGAAAATGAAATCACATAAAATGCTCAATTAAAACTAGAGAAGGCAACTCAATATCAAAAAGACAAACAACACAATAAAAAATGGGCAAGAGACTAAGATATTTCACAAAAGAAGATATATGAAGCATCAATAAGCATATAAAAAGTATTCAACATCGTTCATCATGAGAGAAATGCAAATTAAAACCATGATAAGACACCACTATGCACCCAAGAGATAGATAGAATGAAAAAGATTAACATCAAATATTGGCAAAGATATGGAACAGGCTGAACTCTCATATTGCTGGTGGGGGGAAAAATGGTACAAACACTTTGGAAAACTGACACATGTACCTTATGCCACAACAGCTCCACTCCTAGGTGTTTATTTAAGCACAGTGAAAACATATGGACACACAAAGAATTACAAGCTTGTTCATAATAGCTCTATTCAAAGTAACCCCAAATGGGAAATATCCCAGGAATGCATCAATCGTAGATTGGGTAAACAGACTGTGGTACATTCATGCAAAGGCTTACTACTCAGCAAGAAAAAAAATGAATTACTAATACAATAATTCAAAACACTTTTGCTGAGTGAAAATAGCCAGACATAAAAAAGTACAAACACAAAAAAAAGTATATTTTATCCATTTGTATAAAATTCTAAAATAAACAAAACTAATCTATGATGGAAAAATCAGAACAGTGATTGCTTGGGAAGGAGCACAGTGAAATATTCTGGAATAATGGAAATGATCTGTATATTGTTAAGGGTATGGGTTACAGAAATGCATGAACTTATCAAAATTGAACTCTATATTTAAGATTTGTGCATTTTACTCTATGTAAATTATATGTACATAAACAAAAAATTTTTAAAAATAGAATTTCACTTTTCCAGTTTCTATAGTAGAGATGGGAAAGGAAGAAGTGAGTTGGGAAAGGAAACTCTATTCTACCAGAGGGTCCAAACTTTCCTACTCATGGTGCGTATTCTTCTGTGGCATCTGGAAAAATCTAGACTATTTCCCAGAAGCAGCAGAGGGAAGGTAGAGGAAAAGTGGAAATCAGTCAAATTTATTAGTTCCCTGAGGCCTCACTTGCAACATTAGCTCTCTTGACTTGTGCCAGAGTATCAGTGAGCTGTCAGTAATCCCAACTCTGGGTTTAAAATGAGATTATAAAGGATTACAAGTGGAAGCTGCCACGACATGCCAAGAAATCTCAGAGGAGACAGTTTGAGGCATGTTTGCTCTCTAGGATCTTTGTACTGGGCAGGTGATTTTGAGATGAATTTGGGGGATAGGTATTATTCACTCCATTCATAATTCAGCAGACATTTCCCCTTTACTGAAGTAAGGGGAATTTAACAAGAAGGTAGATATAGTCAGATATCTTCTGCAAGACTATACCCCACCCAGCCGCTTACATTATGTAAGCCAGGTACTTTTTGTATCTTGTTGGGAAGTTGGAGTATTTTCCCCCAGCCATACTTTTTATTTTTAATGGCACAGCAGACTGAGGTGGACGCTAGTGCCGTGAGAAGTAGAAGCCAGCGGCTCAAAGTGGAGATGAGGGTGAGAAGGGAGGCGGGATGTGAGGGAAGCAGTGGAGAGGAAAAGAAGCCAGTCCACAGGTGACTCTCTGGGGAGATCTTATTGGCCCCTCTGGAGCACTGGCTTGGCTCCTTCAATCCCCGTTCTTGTTGTGGTCTCAGGGATGTGACAGGAGGAGAATCTGCTGTCCCTTTTGCCCTGCTCACCTTAAGAACGCTGTAGCCTAGCCCCGTTGTTCAGCTCATCCTCTTTCCACCTCCACATCTTCTCTAACACTCCGCTTTTCACCTCCACCATCACTTCTTGCTTCAGATCATCGAAATGCCTCACTCATGAGATCCCCAGCACTTGTCCTCTCTGCATTGATCAGCCGAGGGTTGTCCCCTCCTTCTGAACATGACTTTCAGACCCAGCCCAATTATGCATTTATCACTGACAAGCCAACCCAATACCAGTCTATAAAGGGTGAGTGAGAATTGACCACTTTCAAAAATGTATTACTTTGTAACTGGGTGTTATTTGAATATGTCACCAAAATCAATTTATAAGGGAACAATCAGAGTTATTTCTATAATTGTGCAAACAGTCAACATGGCCCCAACATGCTCGTGACATGCATCCATCCTGCAGTCTAATGATTACCCTCTAATCCACCCAGACCCTTCTGATGGTTGGAATAGCAGCCCTCATGCTTTCCTTGATTTTCTTAAGGCTGTGAGGAGGATGAGGGACAAACATGAAGTTCTTGACATACCCCACTAGGAGAAGTCATATGGAATGCCATCGGGGATTCGGGGCCACAGTCTCAGAGGCAAGCAATGCTTTGAATGATCATCTCGTCAAGCACCATGGAAGGTGTTCTTTAAAGGACCTCTGGGTCCCACAATTGACCTGTGGTAGACCCTATCCTGCTGGAAGATGAGGGTGTCAGAGGTTTCCTGTGGCCGTGGAGAAAGCCACTCAGCATATCCAGGTAAGTGACCTCATCACTGTGTTCTCTGCATAAAAAGGTGAACCAAAGATCCAGGTATGTGAAAATTGACAAGTATAAGGGAAACTCTCTAATTCAGTGCATGCTGCATGTTCATAAATAACCCAGTGACTAAGCAATGATTTTGAAAGCTTTGCTAGGTCTCGAATCACTCTGTATATCACAGAAGGCTGCATTTCCCCCTCCACCCTTGGTGCCACTGTCTCCATTCTTTACAGGTGCGGCTGCATGTCCTTCTTTTTCAGTAGGGGCTCCCTAGGGATGGGGACCGGGTCTGTGGGATTCCCTCTGAACTGCATCATCCTGCCCCGTGGCTTGAAGGATTAGGCACTTAGTCTTATGCTTTTGTCCTTGATGACAATCTTCCGGCTCCGCCCAGGGAGGCAGAGAGTCTAGGTAAATTCTCTGGAGGAAGAGTTTTCATGGGCTCAGGCCTCAGGGACGCCCTCCTGTCCTGTCTCCATGCTAGGGAAAATGCAAGAAAGTTAGGTGAAGCCCGGGCCCCAGAGCAAAGGCCTTCCTGGTTCCGAGGCCATCGGGGACAGCCACCCGGCAGTGGCCCTTCTGCGAGAGAGAAGAGGCTGGGCTAGGTGGCTGCTGGGGGTGGGAGGTGGCCGCCCTTCCGGCTACTCACATTGCTCGCCGCAGGTCCTCTCACAAGTCCCTGCACTGTCGCCCTGTGTTCTGACCGTGTTACGAGGGCTCTGGCCATCCCCACCCTGCTCCTCTGGGAAAATAGAGCTCCGCTGGGCGCCACCATTCAAGGTCACCAGTGAGATGTCATCGGAGCAGCCAGTTCTCTAGCCACCTGGTGGGTCCTCACTGTCTCTAAACTTAGCCCTCTCCTGGGTGCCAGGGCAGGAGGGAAGTGGAGGGGTGGGAGCTGGACTCCAGAGCAGGGAGAAAGCACAGCTCAGCCAGAGAGAGACCAAGAAAGTTAGAGAAAATCAAGGGCAAATGAATCAGGTACAAGCTTAACCCTTTAAGATGTTAACAACAGGAGAAACCCTGTGTTTGGGTGTGGGGGTGTGGGGAGTTATATGGGATTTCCCTATACTTTTTAAGTAATTTTTCTGTAAATGTAAATCTAAAGCTTCTCTAAAATAAAGTTTATTATTTACATACACACACGCACAAGTGTAACTTAGAGAGGAATCAAATGGATCGGCCAAATCCCTCTCCTCGTCATCTCTCATTAGCCCTCCCAGCTGACCTCATTCTCTACTAGGGTCACGTGAATGGGTTCCCAGGGGATTCCCTGGTAGGTGGTGATGGGGAATTTGAAGATAAAACTTTCAATTAAAAGCATATATATATAGGAGTACTTCTTGTAAATCTAACAGTAGGGGATTCAACAGGATAGTTTACACTGCTGGCAGTGTCTGATGCACAGACTGGGCCTGGGATTGGAGAAGATGTGGGAGTCAAACCATCCTCGGAAAGGGTATTCGGTTGGTGTGAGTTCCCTGCTACAGTTAAATTACATTCTTTATGCAGGGATGACTCCCACACCCGGCCCCAAAAGATGTAACATCAGACTGAAAGAGGAACTGTTCTGGCTCCCTGTGCTGGCAGACGGTGTCCTGCCCCGTGTGCACAGCCCAGCACCCAGCAGAGGATGACGAGGGACAGTGTGACTCCCGTGGAAGGAGAGCAGCCTGCTGGGCTCCTCCCAGCCACTTGGGCAAAGTGCTTTATCCACCAGGGGACCGAGCCCTGCCACAGCCTGCTGCCCTGCACACCCGTGATCACACTTCTGATCCCATTGTCCCTCTGCCTTCTGTGGTTCCACGTGGCCTCCCGGACCCAGGGCAAACCCCAATGCCTGGCTCCCTGTCCTTACTGACGTGGCACAAGCCCACAGTGCCGGTTTCATTTTCTCTCACACCCCCTGCCCTTCCCTGATATGTTGCACCTGTGCTGCAGACATGCAGCTTTTCCCTTATCCCTGAACACACCAAGCTTCTCCACACTTCCATTAAAATACTAATGCTTTTAGTTCCTCTTCACCAAGAAGAGGCATGGTGTTAAGACCTTTACGCTAATTATCTCATTTAATCCTCAAAACAGCCCTGTGAAGTCCATACGAATTTTACTCCCAGTTTACAGGAATAGAAAAGAGGTACAGAGGGGTTGACTAATTTGCACAAAGACACACAGGAGTCAGGTTACAACCCCCTCGGGTCTGACTCCAAAGCCCTTGCCCTTAACAAGGTGATCAGCAGACTTTTTCCTTAAAGGGCCAGCTAGTAAATAGTTTAGGCTTTACGAGCTATACGTCTCAGATGCAACTACTCAACTCTGCCAGCATAGGACAAATGAATGGGCTTAGCTGTTCCAATAAAACTTTATTTATGAAAACAGTCTACTAGCTAGATTTGACCTACAAGCTATAGTTTGCTGACCCCTGCTCTTAACAATTAATGTGCCGTGCCCTCTGACTGGAATTCCTTCCTCCCTTTTATTTTTTTTATTTTTTTAAAGATTTTATTTATTTATTCATTTATCCCCCCCTTGCTGCCCGTGCTCGCTGGGTCAGCTAACCACGCCGCGCGGGCGGGCTTGCCTTCACCAGGAGGCCCCGGGTTCGGTTCCTGGGGCCTCCCATATGGTAAACGGGAGCCCTACTGATCGAGCCACAGCCGCTTCTGTCCCTTTTATTCTTAACCTTGCAAACTCCAGTCCTCATTTAAAACCTGAGTTAAATTGCTCTACCCAGTGAAATCTTTCCTTATCTCCCAGTCAGAGTAATTTCTCACTTCTCTGGGTCCCCAGAGTTCTTTGTTCAAACTTCTGTTTCAGAGTTATGTGTGAAATGGCCCACACTGTTCCTGTGATATTGTAATCATCTAAAGTAGTTAAACTACATCTAGGTACTTTAGATGATCTTGATGTAAATGAATAGCCCTGAGTATTTTACACAGAAACCCAGCTAGGATTTAAGTCCCAAAAGGCAGGACCTTTACTTTTTTCACTACTGAATCCTCAGTGCCTTCAACATTGCCTGGCACATAGTAGGCCCTCAACGAGCATGTGTTGAATGGATGAATGTTTCCTATACATATTGTGCTCTCGGGTACAATGCTCCTAAAAGGAAACTATGTCTTATTCATCTCTCTATCTGTCTCATTGGCCTGGCACATATAGGTGCTCAATTAATGTGTGCTGTTGACTGCATAGAACCAGGTGGAGTTTCTCTGAGATGTGCTCCTCTGAGCAGGGTTTGAAACCCGATTATCAGAGCCTGGGACACATTTATTTCTTTAAAAGGCAGCAATGGATAGAAAGGTTGAGGCACTAGAGTTTGATGTGATGCACAGTTGGGTTTGTTGCTGGGGGAATGAGTATATGGGAGAATCGAAAGGAAATTCCAGGAAGCTAATATTTTAAAGTCTGTGTAGGAAGAAAGAGGGGAGAGACAGTAAAGGCAAGGAGGCTAATAAAAAGTCTGGGGCCTCCAGGCAAGAAAGGCTGTGGTCCAGGTGTGCAGGTACTCCTGTAAGTGGGACATGGAACGGGGGTGGGAGGCAGCCATGCAGTTGCCAGTGGCATGACTGGCGGGAGATGATAGCTGGAAGGACAGGCAGTTCATGCTGGGGGAAGTGGAGACCTAAAGAGGGGTGTCTTGGGCTGTCCCCCCCCCACCACCACCAAATGCTACAGTGGAGGTGAACCCAGCCCCAAAGGAATGAAGGTTTGCTTGGGGGAGTCTCACACCCAATCACTTGGCAAAGGCAGTTGTGACAGAAGCTAATGTAGCAAGGGAACTCCTTGCTGACTCAAGTTGGGGGAATGTATGAAAGGAGTCGCTTATCAAGGACCAATATTACTGTCTGAAGTCACTAAGATGTGCTTAGCAGGCTGTGGACCGGGAAATTAAAGCACATTCTGGAACATCTTTAATAAGTGTAATCTTGAGCTCCCCACTTGGTCAGTGCTCTAGGAGGCTTGGGGTTCGTGAAAAAGCTAGAGGGAGAGGAAGTGGGAAGCAATGCTTTTACCGGGCCCCTTAGTGACTTTGCCTAATCAACATCAATTCCAGAACTCCAATCCCCAAAGTACCACCCAGTAACTGGATATCATGGGATATTGCCCACTTTGGAGAAGGGAAAACTGTCTGGATTGTTTAGGATACCAGCTCTCTGGAGAAAAAAAATAAACTGATTGGCAGCATTTGCTAATTTCCGTGGTATAAATACTCCCGTCAGGGGAATATCAAGTTACCCACGCTTTAATAACCGACTCGCAAACTTCCCGACTATTTAGCAGTCTCTCTCATTCCAGCACACCACTCTCTGAGTAGGCTCTAGGGGTGCTACTTCCTCTTAAGCACATACGGTAAGCCAGGCACTGTGCCAGGAAGGGGCTGGACTTAAGGAGGCACGATTCCTGGCTCAAGTTACTTACAGTCTAGTAGAGAAGAGAGTAACTGGCAATTAGGATGTTGCTGCGATGGTGGGAGAAGAATGCCTAACCCGAGACTTGAGAGCTGAGACTTGAGAGCTGAGGGGAAGCGAGCCAGGAGGAAAGGATCGGTTGGCAAGAATTCTATTCTAGTCGGAGAAAAGAGCACGTGCGAGGCCCAGATGGGAAATAAAGAGTGTGGTGCTCTCCCGACCTTCAAATCACTTCTGAGAGCTGGATGTTAAGATTGGGGTGGGTGGGTGGGGACAGTGGTGGCATCTAAGGCTGAGAGGGGAGCAAGAGAAAGCTAGCCAAGAGTCTTGTGAAACAGATTAGGGCTCTGGGATTTTACCAGCCTCATTTCCACGGGGTTCCACTGTGGGAGGCTTGTAACCTTGGCCACTCCCTTTACCACCCAATCCAAGGCAGTGGGCTTGTCTGCAGTGAGAAAGGATCAGAATTGGAACTGAAGCCAGAGCCGGGGAGCCAAAAGGAGCCACCCGTTGGGTAGAGTCTACCCTCTCGATTTGAGAGTGCTCAGGACCCTCCCTCACGCCAGTCCCACAAGTCCAGAACTAAGCTTCCTAGTGCAAAACAAAAGGGATGTAGCCACAGTGATGTTGTTTGGGGGGATGCTAGGAACAAGGAAAGTGCCAGAATGAAAAGCAATCTAGGCAGACACACAGACGCTTGGTTCTGAAGAAAGCCATCGGCACACAAGCAAACACAATCTTCTTTCAATTTCCTTCCCATTGTTTCAGAATTCTCAGCATGGATGGGATCAAAAAGTGTCATCCCAGCATCAATATTTATTGAATTGCTCAACTAACAAGGTAAACATGTTCACCTAACTTAAGGAACAGAGCAAGAGTATTGGGGAGCTAGAGACTCTGTCTGCCACCAAGAGAAAGTCCCTGGAGTGTAGTTTACCCCAAGGATATTGGGCAAATGCCTACTGCTCCCACATAATTTTCCAATCCTTCCTACACCTCCTGGCATCATCCATGACAGCTAAAGCCTTTATTCTAAGAGAGTAGAGTGGTTCAGAATGCCGTGCCAAGAGAAGGAAAACTTCTTTCCCAGAACTGGGTGGAAGCACATTCTTCATCAACCATTGTGCAACCAGGGTGGAGGGAGGGGTGCTGCTTCCGTTGTCTTGGAAAGATGCCCCTTTCCTGCTAGACGCTGACTTAGCACCCTCTTTGGTCAAGAAACACCCTACTCTCCTGGAATCAATGTCCCCCAAAATGTAAGAGAGTTGGAACTGCTTGTAAAATAGAAATAAGAGTTCTCCTCAGGCTCATCTCAACGTGGGAGTTTGCCTTTCCTCCCACGATTATCCATTTAACCAAATGTTCTCATAAGAAGACAAGCCAAAAATTGCTCTCAATTCTTTTCATAAACAGTACTTTATGCATGAACTGGAAAAATGAAATTCTATCTCATTCCCTTGTAAAGCAAGTAATGCTCGCATTCGATAGCCTACCTTTCCTCCGAGAAACTACTTAGGGATTTGAGATTTCTAGCACTGTGGTTAGAAATATAAATTTGGAATCTACTTGTGACATCATCCCACTTGTAAGGGCACATTTTTATGATTCACTGCTACTATATACCCTTCAACTTTCTGTACACACACCATTCAAATGTCTACTCCTTGATTCTTAAGAAACGTCAAATACTGTGGGAATGACAATTCAGTGACTTCCTTAATGATTTTTGTGCTGATTGCTTCTGATTATTTAAATTGAAGATCGAAGTGAACTTTCCAAAACAGCAGAAAAAGAAGAGGAAAAAGTGCCTATGAATTTCAACTGGAAAGAAAAATGTATATGTTAATGAGCTAAATGGGAAAAGCAAGCATTGGGAAAGGGGTGCACACATGGACATAAACCTTTTTCAGAATTCAGGGCTCCGCAAAGAGTGGCCTTGGGGCATGTCTGCTCCCGTCCTCTCAGGAAAGTGGCAATTGGGCAGCTTATGACATGACTCAAGGCAAATGTCCTTCTTAGAGTGTAAAAACTCAACTTCTCTTTTTCTCTTGCCTTTCAAAGGAAGGTTGAGCCTTCAAAGTAGACTCCATCCTCATGTGCAGACCCCATGGATGATGGCCAGGTGTTCCAGAAGGAGTGATTTGAACATGGAGAAAAAAAACCATCAGGCACATTTGCTCAGGGTCACTGGGAAAATGCCTCAAGCCCTGGGGAAGAGTCCCACCCTGGTTTGGAAGGTGGTGCTATGGAGGAGTGTGGGAAGGGGACATACTGGGGAGTACTGAGTAAGCAGAAAGAAAGGACAATTATCACAGATCAGCTCCTTGTCTCTTTTGTTTAAGAACATGACTAAGTTATGACTTCAATGAATTTGCATACAGCCTTATTGTGTTGGATCAAGGGAAGGCTGGAGGTAGGAGAATTTATCTATGACTAAAGGAAGCCATTTAAGCACATCTCATATTCCAAACCTTAACAGAGACTGGGGTGATCTCATATTTGTAAAGCCCAGCCCTTCCCAATCTGCAAGCTCACCTTCCAGGCCTGAGCCCAGCCCATTTTCACCATATATAACCTGCTGCTGGGAGGCCCATCTCAGAGCTCCCCTTCTCTCAGCTCTACACTCCAGCTGCTCACGCTTTCCTCAGTCTTCACCTCTTCAGGGAACCATGTCTAGCAAATCCACCATGAGAACC